>WBNH01006500.1:224694-274832 GCA_013401255.1 Urocolius indicus
AAAATGCTGAAGAAAAGTACCTGAGAGCTGCTGGGGGAAAAGGGGACCCCCAAACCACCCCCCTAAGTGAGCCTCAAGGCTGTGGGAAGGCAAAGGGGCAGGGGGTGCAATGAGAGCTGAGGGGGTACCCCGGGTGGGGAGGGGGGCTGCTGGGTGGTAACAGGGGCCAAACCAAGGCCTGCAGCTCCCGTCCTGCCAAGGGTGCTCAGGGGAAGAGGAGAAGGAAGGGTGAAGCTCTGGGGGTGCAAGGGGAGCAGCCCCCTCCCCATTGCAACCAGCACCCAGCACCTACTGGTTGTCCTCTCTGGCAGCGTGTAAGGAAAGAGAGATGGGGCACGGCCCCCCACGTTAGACACAGAGACCCCCACGGCACACGGGCACGGGAACAGCACGAGCCCCACTCAGCTCAGCCTTAGAGGGTGGATTTGGGGCTCAGGGCCAGGATCTGGCCTGGCAGCAGCAGACAGAGGCAGGGGAGGAAGGATGGGCAGGGCATGCTGACCCCCTCCATCCCCCACATCAGATGAGGAACAAACAGCCACAGGAGACAACACTCAGCTGTGAGACAGGACACGGCCAGACTGGCCACGGAGCCCTGGGACTGACCCCCACACTGGGTTTTACTGGTGGGTGGAGGGGGTTTGGCCAAGGTATGAGCCAGTGCAGGATCCCCTCCACCCCACCTCCACCCACCCACCCACCCAGCCAGGGGCCATGGGAGCCTTACAGCGTTTGGTAGGTGCTGTCCTTTGACTTGATGAACTTGATGATGAAGAAGAGCACGGCCTGGACGCTCAGCACCAGCACGATGCCGCCAATGAAGCTGGCTGTGTCGAACCCAGGGGGGTGGAACTCTGGGCTGCCTGTCAGTGGGGCACTGGTGGTGGTGGTCTCTAATGGCAGGGGGGAGATGGGGAGGGGGATGTTGTGGGTGCTGTTTGGCATCCTTGGGTAGTGAAGCTCCTGTTGAGCAGAGGGGATTTGGGGTCCACGCAGACCCCAGCACAGTGCTGGGACGACCCCCACTGACACACAGCTGTAGGCATGGGCTTGGCCTCTTCCCATACCAGAGCAGCACATGGGAGAGGAGCCAGAGGCAAAAAGATCCCGGTGGGATCAATAATTCAGAGGGCTCTGGGCTCCAGTTACCCGCTGTAATTAGCCCAGTGCTCTCCAGTTCCAGCTTCCTGGAAGCGGCTCCTCCGCTCCCAGCCTGGCTCGATGGCATTCCTGGCATGGCTGGCAGCAGGGCTGGTTTCTGGGGGGCTGCAGGGTGTTTTAACCTCCCCCAGCCCCATCCTGGCACCGCTGCAGCCCATGGCAGCACTGCCTGGGGCAGAGCTGTGAGCCCAGGAGTGGCGTTGGCACCTCCAGGGGCACAGCCGAGGGCAAAGCTCTGCAGATGCAGCCCTGAGGTGCCTCAGGTTACCCCTCCCCAGGGATTTGAAACACACAGAAGAGGGAAGTGGTTTCTCTCATCCCACTCTCCCCTGGGGCACCTGGAGCCCATTTCCCCATCCCACCACCTCCCAGACCCACTCACTTGGGGAGTGTGTTGTCGGCTCTTTGCTGTGGGGCCGCGGAGGCTCCTCGGTCGGGGACCTCAGTGCTGCTGGAGGCAACGACAGCAGGGAGGGGAAGAAGGCTGTGAAGGGTCATCACTGTGCATCCCCCCCCACCATATCCCTGTCCCAAGGGGGAGATTTCATCCCCACAGCCCTGGCACCCACAGCAGCACCTCTGTCCCAAAGGCTGCTTGGTCTGGGTGGGCCACTGGGGTGCGTGGAGGACCTGCTGTTGGGGGGAAGGGGAGGGTTTACCTCGACACAGGGCGCTGGTGTTGTAGAGCTCACAGGTCTCCCGTGCTGCTGCCCCTCTCTGCACACAGCTCCCTGTCTCTGTGGGAAGAGGGAGTGGGGTTTTCTCAAGGGACATCCCCCACAAACCAGCGTGTAGGGGCACATGCTGAGGGTGATGGTGTTGCCCAAGGGACCCAAGAGTTCGAGGTGCTGAGGGATGGGTGTTCATCCAAGGGGCTCCAGGCTGGGGGTCACATCCACACTTCCCCCCCAGGGAAGAGCCCCAGACAGGAGCTTTATAAATAGCCCAAGGCTTTCTCCCATCCCTTAGTGTTCCTCCACTCACATGGGGAGGTGGATGGAGGGCTCCCAGCATTAGCTGAGGTGTGTGGGCTGGCAGCAGCACACACCAACATCCTGACACCTGCCCGCTGGGCTGGCACAGACCCCCTGCCTCCCCCCGGGGTGGCTCAGGTGAGATGCACCATGACCATGGAAAGCCGCTGGGACCGGGCACCCAAGGGTGCTGAGCTGCCTGGCCTGGCCCCAGCCCAGCTGCAGGGGCTGGGGAAGGCTTGATGGTGGGTGAGAGCCCATCACTGCATCCCCCACGGCCCAGCCCCTCACCTGGCTCCTCGGGGGTCCCGCAGCCCTGCCAGACGCAGCCGGTGCTGTTGTGCGAGGCGGTGGTGGCCGTGCATGTCTCACACGACCTCAGCTCCCTGCACTCTCCTGCCAAAGTGGGGGGACAGGGGTGAGGCCCAGGACAGTGTCCATCCCCCCCCCCAGCAGCCGGGGTCAGGGCTGGATCCTCTGCTCCATGGGGGAAGATTTCTCATGGTGCAGCAAGAGGCACAAAGGTACCTCACAGACCAAACCCATCCTGGCTGGCTGCTGGTGAGTTTGTAGCAGCATCAGCTCTCTGGAGAGGGGTCATCCTGCATCCCTCAGCCCCCAGCACCTACAGCCACCTGGGACACACGGGGCTCATCCCACCACCCACAGCCCAGGGTCTGAGACGAGGCAGCAGCACCAGCCTGGCAGGGGTTACCTGAGCAGCATCAGCCCTCAGCTCCCCCAGACCATCTCCCAGGACCCGTGCTCCCCATCACTGTGCCACGGCGGTGAGTCATTTGGGTGTTCACAGAGCTGCTCTGCCGTGAGCTCTTCCCCCCACGCACAGGCTCATCATTAATTTACAGCGATGACTGTCAGCCAGGACACGGAGCTGGGGCCAGGGCAGGGCCCTGCCTGCACCCTACTGCAGCTCACACCTGAGTTTGCATCATCCTGGGAAAAACCCAGCAGCCATTCCCCACCCTGGACATGTTCCCAGGCTCTCGAGGGACAAACACACTCCCTTGGGCTCCCAGGAAGGGGCTGGGGCTGACACTCCCCTGAGCTGACTCCCCCATGGTCTCAGCTATGAAGGGACCAACCCAGCCTGCACCCCCATCCCAGCTGCCAGCACGTCACAGAGGGCTTTCCACCTCCTTTTGGGGTGGGCAGCTCCAGCCCTCTCCCCACCCTCAGCTTTCAGGGTCCTCCTGGCCTCCCAGGGCCATGCCTGGTTAAATACAGAGGCCCCAGCACCCCATCTCCCCGCAAAGGGAATAACAGGTGGTGTAAAGGATGCTGTGGACCCATTGTCATGGCTACGGCGCGGTGGGCACGCCGTGCCCCCCTCCCCCTGCAGCATTTAAAGACCTGCTGGGAACCAATGGGAAAGTGGGACTTTGTTCGCGAGGCTCTCCGGCAGGTTTAGAATTGAAGTTATTTTTATCGCTGCAGGCGCAGGAACATACGCCCGAACCCAACGCTGTCAGCTCCCTGCTCCTGCCCTAAGGTGTGGGAAGGGAGAGGGGAAATAAAGAGGGAGGATGGGGGCAGCCCCATCCCCACGAGTGCTTTAGGAACACGTGTGGGAGCCGCTGGGATGAGGCAGGGTTGGAAACATCTCCCGTGAGCAGCGACGGGCGGGGGTGCGTGTGGAATGGGAGACGGGCAGCAGAAGCAAGCCTGGGGTTTGCATAATTCATGGCAGGAGTTGCAGACACCCCGGGGCAGGAGGATGACGGCTCCGCTCCCCCCGCCACGGAAACGGCCGCGAACTCCCGAGATCGCCCCGTTAAAGGGAGAAGAGGCCGGACCCTGCACCCCGCGTTTCCCGCAGCAGCCCAGGGCAACCTCCCCACCACCGCGTCCAGCCGTGGGAACGGGGCTCTCCCGACCCCATCACGGACGACGCGGTCCCGCGGGGGCCAGGAGAACCCCTCGAACAAAAGAAGGACACCTCCCCTTCCCAAAAGTTCAGCAACCCCCCCTCGGCGCTCCCCGGCCGTACCTGCGCGAGTGAGAGCGGGTCCCTGCGCGCAGAGGAGCGCGCAGAGCAGCGCGCAGCGCAGCGGGGCCATGGCCCGGCCCGCCCGTGCGGGGTTTAGCCAGGCTCGGCTCGGCTCGGCTCGGCTCGGCTCAGCCCGGCTCGGCCCGGCCCGCTCCCAGCGCGGCGTGTCGGCCCCGGCACGGCGGAGCTCCCGGGAGAGCGAGGCGGGGCGGCGGGCACATGCGCGCCCGCGGGAGGCGGCCCCGGCGGTGGCGGAGGATGGACGGGGGGGGGCGGCCCCGCCTCGTCCCGCCTCATCCCGCCTCGTCCCGCCCCGTCCCGGGGGACCCGGCCCGTGTCAGGCACCGCTCCCGAGGGGCAACCTCGCCGCTGCCGTGGGAACGGAGGGGCTGCGCCGGTGGCGGGGGCTGCGGGGCGGTGGGCGCTGAACCCCCGTTGGCACGGCTCTGCGAGCGCGCTGCGCTGCACCCCCTGCACCCACCGCACCCGCACACTGCACACACTGCGCACACTGCACACACTGCACACACTGCACACCCTGCACACACACACTGCACACGCTGCACACACTGCACACTGCACACGCTGCACACCCTGCACCCACACACTGCATCCCCTGCACCCACTGCACCCACACCCTGCACCCCCTGCACGCACACACTGCACACACTGCGCACACTGCACACTGCACACGCTGCCCCCCCTGCACCCACCGCACCTGCACACTGCACACACTGCACGGTGCAGAGATTGCACACACTGCACACACTGCGCACACTGCACACTGCACACTGCACACTGCACACTGCACACACTGCACCCAGCGCACCCACTGCACAACTGCACCCAGGGCACCCACACGCTGCACACGCTGCACACGCTGCACTCACCGCACACGCCTCACGCCCTGCGCACCGCACACGCCCCGCGGCCGCTGCCCGCTCGCCCCGCACGCCCGACGCGCACAGCACACGCACCGCATCGCCGCTCTCTCCCCAGTCCCAGTCCCAGTCCCAGTCCCAGTCCCAGTCCCAGTCCCTGCATCGTCCCCCATCCCTCTGCTCCGTGTCCGGGGAACCGTGACTCTCCCCGGGTCCCCCCTCCGGTACCGGCCCCCCGCCCCGGACCCGGACCCGGAGCCGCGCCGTCGTTCAGCACCGCGAACAGCTCCCGACGGGCCGGGCCGGGCCGTGCCGAGCCGAGCCGAGCCGAGCCGAGCCGAGCCGGGCCGGGCCGGGCCGAGCCGAGCCGAGGGGTCCCAGCAGCGCCGCGGCCCGAACTGGGCACCCCGAGAACCCGTCAGGGCTTGGCAGCCCGGCCGAGGCTGGTCAAAGCTGCCCCGAGGAGGGAAAGCACCGGGCTTCGAGGAACCGGGGCGGATGAGAGTCCCGGCAAGGTCCCGGGGGTGCGCACGCCTTCCTCCTCCTCCTCCTCCTCTCCCGGGGAGGAGGGCTCCGTGCCAGCCACCGTTCCCGCAGCCCCCCCCGGCCGGGCCAAGCCTTCCCGGTTCTCCCAGTCATTAATTATTCATCCCCGCGTGGGAAAGCCGGCCCGCGGGGACCCGCGTAAAGCGCGGCCGGGGGGGAGGCTGCGCAACTCCCGCTGTGTGCGGGGGGAGGACCCAGCTTCGCCCCCTACCCACGCGCAAAGCGGAGTCCCCAAACCTCTGCACTGGGGGGAGAGGGGAGAGCCGAGGGGGGGAAGTGGGGAGTAGCTCAGCATCCCTCGCCTCTGCAGCGCGGCCCTGCAGAGGTTTTGTAAGGACGCGGCAGGAGGAGCCNAGGGGGGAGGCGGCTGGTTTTTATGAATGGGCTGCCCCGGCCCCGGCGCGATTACGATGCGGCGCGTGCGGGGCGCGGATTGGCTCCGGAGCGCCATTGACGTCAGAGCGGGGCGAAGGGGGCTGAGGGGGGGGCGGTGGTGAATCACCTCACCCCCCCCCCCGCTCACCTTCCACACACGCCCCCTCCCCCCGACTGGGCTCGGTCACTATAACTCGGAGGCGCCCATGGCAGCGGGCCCCCAGCCCGGCAGCCCAGCGCAGCCCGAGCCGAGCAGGTGAGTCCCCGGCAGCGGGTTGGTGGGGGACACTGATATGATGGGGGGGACACACACGGACGCCGCGGGGAGCAAGGGACCACCGGGAGGGAGTGTGAGCCAGGCTGGGTAAAGCGCAGCGCTATGGGAAGGAGGGAGAAGGGCAGCCCCCCCCCCACCAGCCCACCCCATCCCGGGGCTGTGCTTCACGGCATGGACAGAGCTCCAAGCAAAAGGAGGGGAGGGAGAATCCCCTTCCACTGCTCGGGGCTGCGTGATGGGGCCAGGAGGGTGCCTCTCCCTGCTATAGGGCCAGGCCCGGAGGGGCAGCTCTGCCCCCTTCACCTGCTGCTCAAGATAAGGGTGGGGTTTGGGGGGGCAAACCAGAGCCAGTCCTGCTCCCCTGTATTTACCCCCCCCAGCATCACACAGCACAAAACCCCAGCAGCTAACAGCAGTGGGCTCTGTGGGGGTGTCTGTGTCATGTTTGTGTCATGTTCTCCCCACCTTTCTTCACCCATTTGTTTTTCTTTGCTTACCAAAGAATAAAAGCACCTCATGTGGCAAAATCCTCTGGGAGCAAAGAGCCAGCAGCCCCCCAGCACACGCTGCTCTGCTCTCCCCTTCCCAGACAACTGCTGCGGGGAGGCAGGGGGAGGATCCCTGGCTGGGTGTCACAGAGACAGCTCAGGTGGGTCCCCAGTGTGCTGAAGGGGCTGCACCCTGGGATCAACCCCCACCAGCATGATGGAGGAAGGGCCCCCCAACGCCAGCCAAGGCCGACACGGTTGGGTCATGGCCAGGAACGGCAGCGGCAGCTCCTTGGACCTGGAGTCTGTGGTGCAACCCCTCACCTTGAACCCCTGGGATGTGGTGCTCTGCATCTCTGGGACCATCATCTCGTGTGAGAACGCCGTCGTGGTGGTGGTCATCTTCTACAGCCCGGCCTTCCGCGCTCCCGCCTTCCTCCTCATTGGCAGCTTGGCCACAGCCGATCTCTTGGCTGGTTTGGGGTTGATCCTACACTTTGCCTTTGTGTACCTGAGCCCATCAGAGGCTGTCAGCCTGCTGACTGTGGGGCTCCTGGTCACCTCCTTCACAGCCAGCGTCGGCAGCTTGCTGACCATCACCATCGACCGCTACCTGTCCCTCTACAACGCCCTCACCTACTACTCAGAGAGGACGGTCACCAGGACTCACATCATGTTGATCCTCACTTGGGGAACCTCTATCTGCTACGGGCTGCTGCCCATCACTGGCTGGAACTGCCTGAAGGAACCTTCCTCTTGCAGCATCGTCAAACCCTTGATGAAAAACCACCTCGTCATCCTCTCCATCTCCTTCTTCATGGTCTTCGCCGTGATGCTCCAGCTCTACGTGCAGATCTGCCGCATCGTGTGCCGCCACGCTCACCAGATCGCCGTGCAGAGACACTTTCTGACCACTTCCCACTACGTCACCACCCGAAAGGGCATCGCCACCCTGGCAGTCATCCTGGGCACCTTTGCCTCCTGCTGGCTGCCCTTCGCCGTCTACTGTCTGCTGGGGGATTACAGCTACCCGACCCTTTACACCTACATCACCTTCCTCCCAGCCACCTACAACTCCATGCTCAACCCCCTCATTTACGCCTTCAGGAACCAGGAGATCCAGAAGGTGCTGTGGGCCGTGTGCTGCGGCTGCTTCTCCTGCGCCCTGCCCTTGCGCTCCCGCTCCCCCAGCGACGTCTGACACGGCCTCTCGCCATTTCCCCATTTCCCACTTCCCCATGGCTCTTGGGGCATTTTCTTCTTGTTTTCCCCCCTTTTTTTTTCCCCACTCCCAGAGACACGTGGCAGGAGCTCTGGGGGTCCCTCAGCTCTTCTCAGCCCCAGCCCTTTGGGCATCAGCTTTTCTCTTGCTTTATTTTTCACGTTTTGAATTTACAGCAGAGAAAACCCATATTTTTTACCATAATCTATATTTATGTGTGTACCGGGGGGGGGGGGGGGAGGGGCTCATATTTTCTTTAAAACTATTGATGATGCTTTATTTTTTGTAGGGGGACACACACACGCCAGGAACCTTCACTCCCCTCTTGCTTTTCTTTTGCAGCCTCGTTGTTTTACCTCAGATAGTTCAAATACACTTTGTACGTTTGGGGAAAGGGCGCGGGGGAGGGGCGGGGGGGAAAACTCACTTTTCCAGAAGAGAAGGAGAGACTCAAACCCATCCTCTCTTCTCCCAGCCAGTCCATCCACCCAGCTGTTATTTCTTCGCTTGGGCTCGTTTTGGGGCCGCCCTCCCTTGCGCTGGGCCCTGCTGCCCTCTAGTGCTCGCTGCCTTTTGGCCAGAGGATGCTGCCGGAGGCTCCGCACCCCAAAAGCGGCTGATTTGGGGGGGGGTCTCCTGGGTGCTGCTCCCTCCACCTTCTTTGCACTGGGGCTGGATTTGCACATTGTGGGGCGGCGGCAGGGAGGGAGGGGGGAGGGCAGATGGATGTGAAGAAGCCCCGTGGAGTGGGGACCCCTGGGTGGGATGCTGCAGAGTGAGGATTGGGGATGGGGGGGGCTGCTTCTTGTTTACAACCATCGCGGGGAGGGGCGGGAATAAACGTGCTTTGTGATACGAGGTGCAGCTGGTTGGTGCTGGGGAGGGACGGTGACCCCCGCGGGTGGTGGAGGGTGGTGGGGGGGNTTCACTCCCCTCTTGCTTTTCTTTTGCAGCCTCGTTGTTTTACCTCAGATAGTTCAAATACACTTTGTACGTTTGGGGAAAGGGCGCGGGGGAGGGGCGGGGGGGAAAACTCACTTTTCCAGAAGAGAAGGAGAGACTCAAACCCATCCTCTCTTCTCCCAGCCAGTCCATCCACCCAGCTGTTATTTCTTCGCTTGGGCTCGTTTTGGGGCCGCCCTCCCTTGCGCTGGGCCCTGCTGCCCTCTAGTGCTCGCTGCCTTTTGGCCAGAGGATGCTGCCGGAGGCTCCGCACCCCAAAAGCGGCTGATTTGGGGGGGGGTCTCCTGGGTGCTGCTCCCTCCACCTTCTTTGCACTGGGGCTGGATTTGCACATTGTGGGGCGGCGGCAGGGAGGGAGGGGGGAGGGCAGATGGATGTGAAGAAGCCCCGTGGAGTGGGGACCCCTGGGTGGGATGCTGCAGAGTGAGGATTGGGGATGGGGGGGGCTGCTTCTTGTTTACAACCATCGCGGGGAGGGGCGGGAATAAACGTGCTTTGTGATACGAGGTGCAGCTGGTTGGTGCGGGGGAGGGACGGTGACCCCCGCGGGTGGTGGAGGGTGGTGGGGGGGAGGCATGGTGAGGACCCCCCCCCATCAGCCCTGCTGCAGACGGGGCTTTCTCCTGCTCCCTTTCAGTTATGAGATGCCAAGCGACAGCGCAGCCCCCACCCATCACATCCAGTTAGCAGGAGCAGCCCTGGGGGAGCAGCACAGGGGGCTCAGCCCTCCTCATCCTCACAGCTCCTCATCCTCACAGCGGGCCGGCAGCAGAGGGGCTGCAGCAGCCTCGTGCTGGGCTCCTGCCTCTGTCACAGCAAGTTCATGAGCAGCTGCACCCCAACCCCTCTCCTGGTAGGGGCAGGGGGCTCTGCCCAGGACTCCTTGGCACCGAGGTGGTTGTACTGTAACAGCTACCCCTGAAATAGGGTCTGGGATGCCCATGGGTGCTGCTCACACTGTTCACAGCAGCGCTGGTCCCAGGGAAGGCAGGGTTAAAGATGACAAAGCTAATTAGGGCAGCTTGTCCCCTCTGGGAGCAGGGCTCAGCACCCTGAGAGCCCTCCGTGCCCCTGCCCACCCCGCTCAGGCAGCAGCAGGTTTCTCACAGGCATTTGTGCATCCACAGACATGTTGGGATGTGGCAGAGCAGAGGCCGAGGGGCAGCCGGGGCCTGGCGGGTGCAGGACGTGTGTCAGCCCCAGGGCTCAGCTGCACCTTGGGCTCAGGGACCTGGTGGCAACCCGGGGGGCTGGGGCTGTTTATTGCAAAGGAAAGAAGGATTTCCATCTGCTGCTCGGCTGGGCTGAGCACTGGGGACAGGCTCAGGGAATCTGGGGCTCCTCTTTGTCCCCACTGACGTAAAGCCAAGGGGAAAGGAACAAAGCTCAGTGGCTGGAGACATCCATCATGCCCTGGCACTGAGCTGAGGACACCCCATCCCTCAATCAGGGGGGTTAATTCCCAAGCCCACCTCCCCCGGCAGGGAAAAAAACACCTCAATTATTCCCAGCCCCACATTAGTCACGGGGAGTTCATACCTGGTTGCTCTTGTCAACATCCTACAGCAGCTCAAACAGGTTTTCTCTCCCTCTGCTGACGGCATCAGATGCAGCAGCCACAGCCCCTTTGCTCCTCTGTGGTGGGCTCCTGGGGTCCCTGTCACCTCCCCCGGGGCAGGGTGACATGCTGGGGTTTGCTGTGGGGGGTGTGTGGCATTGTGCAGGGCTACCAGGACCCTCTTCAAGCTTCCAGTGCCCATGGCAGGCAGTGGAGTGGGCAAAGGGCTGCAGCTCCTGGCAGGGCTGTGCCAGAGCTGATGGGCTTCCCAAATTCATCTGGGGGGGGGGGAGGGGGGGGGGGGTTCACAGTGCTCAGGAGCTGGGAGAGAGCCCACAGCATCACAAGCCACCACAACCCAGCCATATCACATATCTGCCCAAGTGGCTGCCTGTCCCTGGCTCTCCCCTTGGCTGGCAACTTGGGAGCCCTTGTACCCACCACCATGGGACCCCTGAGGATGTCACCTCCTCACAGCCTCATCCCAGCTGCCCCGTGTGCCGCTGCCCAGGTGGCAAACGCATCCCTCAGCCCCTACCTGTGCCCAGGGCACTCCTGCTGGGATGGTGAGGAAAGCTGAGGCAAGGGGAAAGCTGACAGCCCGACCCTGCTGCAGTGCTGGTCACTGTCTCACCATGGCAGTGAGTCTGGAGACATCCCCACAGCAGGGCCCAGCCCACTCCCTTGTCTGGTGGTGAAAAGATGCAGGAAGCAGAGGTATAAAAACAGTCAAATCCATCTGAGAAGGCGCCTGAGCACAGAGGAGCCACCCCCACACTGCTGATGTGCAGGAGAGGCTGGAGGAGGGGGGGCAATGGCCCAGCTTTGGAGTTAAAATGTGAGCTGTGAGCAGGATAAAGGCGTGGGCACACCATGCCCCCAGCTGTGCACACACATCTGGCAGCACAGCCCTCCCCAGGCACCCCCTGCCCGGCAGCACGGCCCTCAGCAGATGCTGCAAGCCCCAGGCTGCCTCCTGCCTCTGCTGCAGTGAGGGCAGGGGACTCTGGGCAGGTTCTGCTCCCCTTCTCTGCCCGGGCAGCCCCTTGGCAGTGTCAGGGCTCAGCTCTGGCTCCTTTGCCACGTTGCCAGGAGCAGCGATGTCGAGCAAGCGCTGGCACAGCTGGGGCCAGAGCTAGAGCCCTCCCCTCCTCTCTAAGGAGCCTCAGCTCAACCCCTGGTACCAAAACCAGGGGGGCTTTGCCAGATTTGGAGGTTGTTGCTACCCTAAAACCTCCCACCAGCCCAAATGAGAGCCAGAGCCAGAGCCACCCCTCGCCCACCCTGCAGCTGGGCCGGGGCTCTGCTCCTGATGGGGCTCTGGGGTGTGTTGCAGCAGGGAGCAGGAGCCCCATGGCAGGGGCTGAGCTGGTAACACCGACCCCCCAGGCCATGAGGAGGGCTGAGCAGCTCCAGTTATTGGCCTGGGCTACATTAAAATGAGAAACCCCAGCCCTGGCTTGGGGGATTTTGTTTCCTTGGAAGCGGGAGCAGGCAGGAAATGAAGAAAACTGCGGCCCCGCTCGAGAGCGTTTCACCAAATGCCAAAGGCAGCAGGAGGCCCTTCCCTTCCCTTCCCTTCCCTTCCCTTCCCTTCCCTTCCCTTCCCTTCCCTTCCCTTCCCTTCCCTTCCCTTCCCTTCCCTTCCCTTCCCTTCCCTTCCCTCCCCTTCCCTTCCCTTCCCTTCCCTTCCCTTCCCTTCCCTTCCCTTCCCAGCTGAGGTGTCCCACAGAGCAGAGCCTGGAGCCAGCGCCAGGGAGGGGAACAGCAGAGGAAGGGGAAGGGGGGTCCCAGCACCCCGCAGCCTCCTGTTCCATCCCTGCAGCAACATCACCCACAGCAGGCGGCTCGGTGCTGCCAGCCTTGGGCTGCCCGGCCCCTTTTCTCCCCGGGGACAGCTCACACAGAGCCCGGGCTCCACGGCTGGCTCAGGGTTGGGGCTTTGTCTGGCCAGCCCTGGCCTGGAGACAGCGATGGGCAGCGCGGTGCGGCCCCGGTACAGCCCCAGCCCTCCCCACGCAGGCGCTGGCCTTTGCGGGAGCGGCTGAGCCCGGCGCAGAGCTGCTGCCCTGCCAGACTGCAGAAACTTGAGCTCCAAATACATAATTCCTCTGGCACCCCGTGGTTATTTGCGAGCTGCTGTGAGCAGATGGAAGAGTTACAGATAAAGCCATCCGCAGCACGGGAGCCGAGTGCCTTCCCCACACAACGGCGTAGGCAACAGCACAGGCAGGGAGGGGAGGGGGGGAAAAAACCCAAGCAACCCACCACACAAGGCAGAAAAAAAGAGAGTGAGAGAGGAGTCAGCCATTTCTACAGGGGCTGAGCTGCCATCTCAGCACACCTACGTGCAAGGAACGGGGACTCTCTGCTGGCAGCGGCCCAGCGGTGGGGAGCAGGGAGAGGGTAGTGGCTCTCCCACCACCCGTGGCTGCTTGGCTGCGGCAGGCAGCGAGTCGGGGGTGACATTGGCACCGAGGAGCGTTGCCACACACTGGGAGAGCAGGCTGCTAACGCTGATCCGAGCTGGCAGCGCCTGCACTCGCCTCGGTCCCACAGGGGGAATTAAGGGAGAGAAGCTGACGTCAGTGGTGGAAAGGACACGCAGCCCACTCGGCCGAAGCAGCCGGCAGCGTCTGCTGGGTGTTGCTAACACCACCTTGAAGGAGAAAATTAAATAGGTCTTTGGAGAGAGGGGCTCCTGTGAATCAGAGGCTGGGCAGTTGCGATGCAGGGCCCGGCCTCGGGCACGCACAGCATGAGAGGTCGAGGCTGGAGCACCCAGGCAGAGCTAAGCCCAGCCCCAGCAGCTCCTCGGGAGGAAAACACTGCCCTGGGCTGGGGCTGCGGCCCTGGGAGCACCAGGACACGCTGCACCTCGCTGCTGGGCTTTGCTACTCCCTGAGCTCGGCTGAAGCCTGGGCTGAGGAGCAGCAGAAGCTCCTCAGGGGCTGCTGGTGGATGTGTCCATAGCCAGGGTCATGCACTACAGTGCGTACCCCCAGAAAAGCAGAGGCCCCAAGTTCAGGCTGGGCCACAGCCACGTGAGACAAGAGAGCCAGGGGTGCCAGCTGCTCCTCCCAGCTCCCAGATGGAGCCCAGCACCGGGACACACAGCACCGGGGGGGGTGGAAGCCCCCGAGATCCCTCCTTCCCCTGCCCTCCGTGCCCCAGCACGACTAAAGGGCTTGCTTGTTCAGAAGCTGGCAAGGCCAATTAATCTAATGAGGTTTTGCAGCCAGGGACTATTGTCAGCCAAGAAAGGCACAAGCTCTGCAGAGCGAGCGCACGGGTGTCTCCCTGAAGCCAAAGGGATTTGGCAGAGCAGAGCTGGTGGTGAAAGAGGGGCTGGGGGGCAGCGAGGATGGATCCTTTTGTTGCTCTGCATCGACCAGCCAGAAAAATACATCAGCACAACAGGCTCAGGGAACCAAACCCAGACAAGGCACCTGCAAGCAGGGCCAGGAGCCCTGGCTGCTGGGGCTGGGCAGATTGACTGCAGAAGGGACCTTGAGCAGCTGAAATGGAGGCAAAAAAAAAACCCAACCCAGCAGCAGCAGCACCAGCAATCCCCCTGCCAACCCAGCTGCAGCAGCTCTGCTCTTGCAAGATGGAGCACGGGCTCATTTGGTATGGCAGGGAGCACAGCCCAGGCGGGTGGCTCCTCCTTGGCACCGTCACCCGCCGCGGGCAGCACAACCTCCCGCCGTCCCCGAGCCACAGCCAGCCGGGCACGGCCGCAGCGTGGGGCTGGACAGGGCTGGTGGCCTTCCTCAGGACACACAGCCCAGCTGCCCACCAGGAAACGCTGCAGCACTCCCCTCCCCCCCCCCCAAAATGCCCTAAATCTCCCCAAAGCACAGCCCAGGGGCAGGAGCTGGTGCTGCAGCAGGGGAAGCGGCCCCTGCCCCATGGCCCAGCACAGCTCCCAGTAACACACACAGGCAGCAGCTGCACAGAAAAGGTTTTATCGAGTTGATAGTTTTAAAAAAGGATCAATTTTTTACATGTACATTACAAAAAAAAAAACCACCCCAACCAATCTGCAGTTGGGAGCTTCAGGGGTTACTGAGCTGATTCCATCCACCCAAAGCTGACAGCACCGGGCAGGGCACAGGGGGACAGAGGGCACTGCACGGCCCTGCTCCCCCCCACACCACCCCACAGCCATCAGTGTTTATTTTGCAGGGGTAAAGAAAAGCCCAAACCCAAACAAATCTACAGTATTTTTGCCATGAGGTTGGATTTTTTTGGTGGGTTTTTGTTTCTAAGCAGAGTTTCAGTGCTGAAACTCCTTTGGTCTGAACCACCCCCCACCCTGCACCCTGAGAGTATCCATCACACGTGGCCCTTCTGACACCCCCAAGCCTTGGAGGGCTCTTCCCCTCTTTCCTCCCATCCCACCTTCTGCTCAGCAATAAACCCCTAAGATACAAGTGGAATAATTACTCTTATAAATATATTTATATCATGTAGGAAAAATAAGGCACTTGAGGAGGGTTACAGCTCGTCTAACTCTATGACATTCTAATCAGGAAGAAAGATGGGTTAGTTTCTGAAATGAAATTAAAATGAATGTTAATACAGTAATAAACAACATTGGATCCACTTCCCACTTCAAGGCTTTGTTTAGAAACAAATAGAGAAGAAAGCAGCCCCCAAAATGCAAGAGCAATGAAACCTGACCTGGGGCAGCTGCCTGTGCCCCATGCCAGGCCCTGCCAGCCAGCTCCCTGCCGAGCCCCTCAAGGGCAGGTGCCTCCCCAAAGAGCCACGTTCAGTAACTCCACGGACTGCAACACAGAATTACCACCACCAACACATCCCTTTCCCTGAAACACCACTCTGCAGTTTCTTGGCCATCTGGGAGCTTTCGGGAGCCACTTCCCTCGATCTGGTCTGGAGCTTTGGGTCTGATAAGGAGAGGAGAAAGCGGTGAAGGTCACGGACTGCGGCTGAGGCTCGGGGCTGAGCCTGGGGAGCGGGGCCCAGGCTTCTCCCTGCCAGCAAGAGCGAGGAGGGGGGCGGTGGGGGAAGAGGCTGCCGGGAGCAGCAGCCGAGCGCTGCAGGGACAGGACACTGGGAGAATGGTTAACCAGGAGCCAGGCAGGGTGAGGGCAAGGGGAAGGCAGCGCTGGCTCTGCCCACAGCACACAATGGCTGTTGGGCTGTGTGTTGCCATTGCAGACCTCATGGCAAGACGGGGAGCAGGGAGGGATTTCAGCTGCCAGCTCTTGCTTTTGGCTTTCTGAAGTGCTCGAGGTTGAGCTGCCGTGGCACCAACCCCACGTGGGGGAAGGAGGAAGCGAACACAAAGTGACCACAATGGCAGCAGAGTCCAGCACCAGCTCCTCGGCCTGCACAGTTACAGCACAGCTGCTCTGCCTTGCAAAGGTTGTTTTTGGCACCTCTCCTCTTTCCCTGCTGCTCTCAGAAACACTGAGCTTACTTGGTGGCCCAAGTGCTCTGTGATGTTGCAACGTTGCTCAAAGAGGCCGGTTGTTTCTCAGGGGTGTCTCCATCAGCTCATTTTGCTGCTTTTTGCAACTGCAAGAGGTTTGAAAAAAAACAAACAACCTTCCAAACTAACCAAACCCAACCACCAGCCTTTCCCTACCTTATCCACAGCCCTTCTCTGTTTAGGATCTCAAAGAGTTTTGCTTCTTGAAAGCAGAGGGTGGTTACAGCAGGCTGGCACGGAGGAGGCAGCGTGGCTGCCACAGCCTCCTGCAACAGGCAGCCCATGAGGCCACCCTGTCCCCAGTGCCCTGAGGCACAGCCCTGCCTGACAGACCATCCATCTGGCTCCCACAGAACAGGGCCCTTCTCTGTATTTCAGGAGACAGCAATGGTCTCTCCCCTTCCCCAGAGGGGGCCAAGTCTTGTTAAGGCAATGTAAAACGACCCCTGGCTTGGCATCTGCGAGCTCGGCGCCTGCCCGTGTGAGAATGCTGTCAGCCTGGCTTAGCTGAAAGGGCTGTTTTCCCCAGGAACCTGTCTCCCAGAGCAGCCAGAGGAGGATGCTCAGAGAAAAAGAGGAGAAAAACAAGAGGCAGTGATTCTCCTCCAGCCCCCTCCCTTTCCCCGGCTTGCAGCGTTAATCAGTTTGCATTTCCAAGTGCCTCCACTGCACGACGGCTCGCTGGCACTCGAGGGGTTTGTTCCCTCTTGCAGAACCTGGAAGAAGCACTGCTCTGATGTTCCCAGCCCATCAGGATGCCTCACCCTCTACACCCTTTGCCTCCTGCCCAGCAGCTGATTTGCAGACAAGATCTGACGGTGTAGCAGTGCAGTAAATCTCTCGGGGTCGTGCTGGATCTCAGCTCGATCCGCACCCCAGAACAGCCCATCCTCCAGGCCATCATCTTGCTCTGTCAAAGATTAAAAGTGCTCTCACACACACACACACACACACACAAAGAAATCAGTAAGAACTCAATGGCACACACCAAAGCCATCAATCAAACCCCAAGAAGGATTTTCAGCAGCCTGGCAGCCTGGGGCTGGGCCTGGCGTTCCAGGTTTCAGCAACATCATTAAACGAGGCAAGGCAGAGAAGAAAGGACAGGCACAGGCTGGCAAAAATACTTGAGGAGAGGAAAGGCAAAGAGGTCAGAGAGTTGGTCCTCATGGGACGTGCAGCTGGTCCCACCCCAGAACAGCTGGACCCAACATCTCCAAAAGGCTTTGGAATTACTTTCTTGAGAGTCACGTCCAAATTGGAATACCCAAAGCACATCTGTAGCGTTGGGGGTGTCTCTAGATTTCCAAGATATGTTTATGTTCTAAGGAAGGCAACAGAAAAGAGCAATAAAACCTAAGTCAGCCAGTTCAAGTTCACCATTTTCTCCTCCCCCTGCCAGTACTGTATGGGGAGGGAGCAGCCTGGGAATGCAGAGGGTTAGTCAGGAGAAGAAACGTCATCTTAAAACCAACTAAGGAATTCTAACAACAAAATGATGGGAAACGATGTAGGTGAGGTCTGATGTAACTGATGGGCAACTCAGTTGACACACAAGATGGTTTTGGGCACACAAAATCCCTTCCTTGGGTGGAAGGGAAGAGGAAGCAAAGGTAATACCAGCGTTTTCTGCTACTGGGGTACCTGTCAGCAAAAGCACCTCTTCAAACCCAGCATTGCCCTAAAGAAGCTGGAGATGGCCATGTGCCTGGGGCTCAGAGAACCCCTTCCCACACCATCTCCCTGCTCTAGGCACTTGTTTTTACTGCTTTTTAAGCACCCTCTTGGCATGAATTGGAGAACTCAGCAGAGTGGGGTTTCACCACCCCTGAGCGCTGCCCACAGCCACGTGTCTCAGCAGGGTGGGAAGCCCAGCAGCCCTTCTGCCCCAGCTCTGCATCCCTTGTGCAAGTCTCCTTTGGCAGACTTGTCCAGGAGATCTGAGGAAGGTAAAGGCAGCTTTTAAAAGGAAAAAAAACACCCAAACCTAGAAGTGCCTCCTTGCATTGCACCCAATGCATTTCCCCAGCCCTGGAGCCAGGGAGCACAGCCCAGGCAGAGGAGTTTGGAAATAACACTAAGGGGGTGAGAGGGGAAAGAATTGTGCACTGTTGCCAAAAACCTGATTATTTGACAGTGGGATGCAGCAGAAAACTGACATTTCAAGCCCATTTTCTTGCAGCACTACCAGTATTCACTGGGAAGGGAGAGTCATCAGATCAACCGTCTGCTGTGGCAGTGAGAAAACCAGCTGAAAATGTTCTTCATCTGAAAGGCCAGGCGGCCGCAGCAGGATCATCCATCTTGACTTTACCAAATCCCTCAGGATGGAGGGTTTATGTGTGCTCTGCCTGGTGGCATCGAGAAGCTGGAGGTTTAGCTCTCTTTTTAAATAAGCAACCGTTGCACCCCCTTCCAGCTAAATCCCAGCCCCGTGTCCTCAGAGTCTGTGAGGAGACCTTTCGGAAAGGCAGAGCACAGGAGTCCTGCCAGAGCCGGAGGGGGGAGGGAGAGGGGAGACATGCTGCCGGTTGTCTGAAAACCCTTTGGCACATCTTTGGTTACGGGATGTAAGAGGAAGCAGTGGAAGGTTTGGCCACCTGATTCTTTTAAGGAGGCGTTAACCTAGAAGAGGAGGGGGAAAGGAAGGGATGGGAGCAACGTTAATCCGACCATTCGTCCTCGTCGAACTCGGACGAGTCGTCCTCGGAGTCGCTGTACTCCACAGCGATGCGGCGCGACAGGATGGTGGCCACATCGTTGCCCACAACGTCCCGTTTCTCCTGCTCCCTCTGCTCCTCCACCTTACGGAGCTGGAAGCCTGTGGGGAGGAAGGCAACGGGAGGGGAAATCACACAAAGGCTTTTGGTCACACTAAAGCAGCCATCCCTTTGATGTAGCGCTCTGGGTATGGCAGGCTGTCCTCTGCAGGGAGCATCGAACATGCTGTGGGGTGAGGGATGGGGAATGAGAGCCAGGACAGGCCAGGTGGGCAGCTGTGATGGGAAGGGAAGCGTTGCCGTGCTGCTCGGAGGGGTTAACACCTTTACTGTCCCATCCATCACCAAGCCTGGACCACGGCGCAGCCTTCTCCATAAACACCTCGTGAGGTGGTCACAGCAAGGTGGGCAGCCAAGGAGGGACCCTGAGGGACAGGTCTGCAGCAGCAGGGCTGTCACAAGGCTGCTCATGAGGCAGCTCCCAGGGTTCCTGCTCAGAGCCTGGGAGTGAAGGAGAAAATCCTCAAACCGAAGCCTTACCTTGGCGAATGGCTGACAGCAGATCGCTCCTGGCATCACTAACAGCAGGCAGGGACGACTTGGGCTTGGAGGCAGAAGTATCTGAAGGTGGGGGAGGTGGTGGGGGCCCATCCAGGCCACCANTTGCCCATCACTGGTGGGGGAGGAGGCGGCGCCGGAGGAGGGGCAAAGCCCGGCCTGGCTGCTGAGGGGGATCCGATCGGAGGAGCTGGTGGTGGGTGGCTCGGGCTAACCAGGCTGGATCTCTTGGTCCCTCCAGAACCAGAACCCCTATGGTTGTCTACAGGATAGCTGGTTGCAACAGAAGGAGAGAGGGAAATAAGGCTGTTAGCTGTGAGGCCAGATGAGACTGTACAACCTCAACGTTAATGCAAATCATGTGTGTCTGTCGCAGTCCAGACAAACGTCTCAGTTCCAGCTGTAACTGGCGTTTCCATGAGAGCTCGTTCCTTGAGTTTAGTTCCCTCACAGTGTTTCTTTTGGCCTACATCACGAGAACAAAGGAAAGCTGCTGGGGACCAACAGAAACGTTATCACCCATCCCATCTCCCAGGCTGAGAAGAACATGAGCCATCTCACTCCTGTGCCAGAGGCCAGTCAGAGCTCAGAGCAGCCTCCTGGCTGAGGAGCTCCTGCAGCCACTACCCCTCCAGGCTGAGGTCAGGGCTTGTGCCACACCAAACAGGGCTGTCTCCCGTGGGGACTCCCACGAGGGCTGGTGAGGGGTGCTAGGAAGGCATATGCTCTGAGCACCTGCTCAGAACAGATCCCCCACACCGGATTCCACGGCTCAGAGCAGCGAGCGTGGCAGCCACGTCTCATAGCTTGCCGTGGGGAGTGGAGATGTGGAAAGCCAGTGTGCTTGTAAGGAAAACACTGATTCCTGAGTGACTGAACCTCCCATTTGTGGAAGCTGTTACACCAGACGCTGCAATATCCTATGGTTGTGTGAAGGAAGCCCTAAATTGCCATTTCCTTCCACAGTAAACCAGAAAAAATGAGGCACCATTTGCCACAAAAACGTCACAGTTTTTAACAGTGCACAGTGTTGATCCAAGACAGACTACTGGAGATCAAACCTTAGCTCCCCGGGTTCTTTAAAAATAACCACCAAAACAAAACCAGAGAGGGGAGATCTCTGTGGCTAGGCAGAGATCTAAGCAACTGCATAAGGCAGCGTAAGCTTCATCTGAAAGCTCGTTTCTGCTCTGCCCTAGAGGAACGTGCTGCAGAGTGGAGTGCTTGGTCTCTTTGACACATCAGAAGAGCCTTTTCTGCAGCGTTGCTGCCTTTGGATAAGATGGAGACAAGCTAAGGCAGTCTTGTCTATCAGACATACTTCCTCCTGTTACTCTTGACTGTTTTACTGCCTTAAAGGAACAAAAAAAAAATAAGCTACTCTCTTGTTTCACCTTTTGTGTCTTGAGCCACTGCTGGACCATAATTCTCATCTCTAGAGGTGACTGGAAGTCACCATTTCGACCCACACAAAGCAAACTTGCGCTGAAGTCTCTGGGAAGAAGTCAGCTGGTGTGCTGGAGTCCCTTCAATTTAACTCCATCTACATCTCAGCACCCACGTGGTGCCTTTGCCAGAGTCCACAGGGCAAACAGCATCAAGACAGTGGTGAAAGAAGCTGCTCTTTGCACAGCTCTGAGGGAACGTGGCATCTACATGCTCTGTGCTGGAAAACACATGCCATGGAGCCAGGCTTTTAATTGAGACCCTTCCAGAAGGGGAATGAGCTTGCTGTAACTCTCCCCCAAGCCCAACATCCCCTTCTGTGTGGCTGGGAATTAGTGGGAGCCATCCCTGCCTGCCTTTGCGCTTCCCCTCCAGACAGGAGCGTTCTGGTTCCCATACAACACCCGTCAGGAAGTTCTGCTGAACGATCTCAGCCTGCCTCATGTCATCCTTTTACACCACCTCCTACTCCTCGGTGACAGAAGGGATCCCGTAGGCTTACCTAAATTCCACCGGGGGTGGAGGCAGGCTGTCATCTGGGAACGAAGGAGGTGGTGGCACAATAGAGTCAGTCTGCGGCGGCGGCGGGTAGCAGTTCACCTCCATGCTCTCGTTGGAGCCGATGCTGCCGTTCTGATACACCATGTTGGAGGGGTACCTGAGGGAAAGCAGGACAAGCAACTCGCTTAAAAAAAGTTCCAGGTGATGTCTGAAGCTCGTTTTGCCCCTCACTTGCAAGCACTTTGTCTCCTGGAAGGGTCACAACAACCAACCGTGAGGCAGTTCAGCCACTGAAGGGCAGGGACATTAACCAAGTGGATGGAGCCACCTCCAAGAGTTAGAAATGAGGTTTTCTAGCAGGAATGGCTTTTCCCAGCACGGTGGGACGTGCCTTTAGGTGAGACCTCATCAACTGCCACAACAGGACACACGAAACAAAGCCTCAGAGCAATCTTTTTGTATAAAAAGCATTTCTCAAAGCATCCCATATGAAGGCTCACGTCCAGCTGTGTCAGCTCACTCCACAGAATCCTCTGTCTACAATCTGCCCAGATGCTCCCATGTATGTTTATTGCTCCCACACCCCAGAACAGTATGAGTGTATGTTTTAGTGAACAAGAAAACACCACCATTAAAAAAAAATATATGTTTCTTCACATTTGATTAAAGGAAGAACACTTGTAAATGGTGTGTCTGGGCTTGAAGGGCTCCCAGTTACACCAGGTAGCAGCAGCTGCAAAAGAGCCACTCAAAAGTGCCAAAGAGTAAGCTTGTGAATGGGATATCAAAAAGAAACAGTGATGCCATTAAGAGAGAGTATCCAGAGCTGAAACAGCACTGCAGGAAGAGAGCACCCTCAGCTTTCAACGAGCTCCTTTCACTCTGGGGTGGTGGAATCGCCCTGTTTCTCAAGGGCTCTGGTCCTCAAGTGAATCAAATGCACGAACGGGCTTCCACGAGAACAGAGAGGAGCAAGAAAATGGTGCTGTTGTGCTGCTCCACTCCTCTGCTAGAAACCAAACCTGTTCTCCTATTAAACTAAAAGCAAGTTTTATTTTTAGCCAGAGAGTGTGATTTAAAGAGAGATTTTTTTCTTATATGAAAGGAAGCTGCAAGGAGCGAACAAGCGAGAAGTGCATTGTGGGGAATTCGGGCTGCTTCCAGCCTCGCTGGTGTCAAAAGTTAAACCAATTCCCAAGCCAGAAGAGCTAGAGAGAGATTTGCAGTTTGAAATACTTGGATGAGGACAGCCCCCGCTCCAACTTTAGGGTGTGAAATGTAACAAAGCAATCACACAATAGCAGCGCAGTCGCCGCCTCGCTCCTCCTCGCCGTAAGGCCCAGGGGCTGGGTGTGATGGGAAGGGCATCGCCACGGCGCAGGGAGCCAAAGCTCTCAACACCTCTGTGCCCACAAGACAGGCAGAGCAGAAAGCAAGACTCGTTGCCGAAGCTGTTCCTGCCACCTTGCTCAGAGAAGTGTGGCTCCCCCTGATTTATTTAGCAAATCTGAAATCAGCAGACGGATTTACTTTGGGGAATGTGATTAGTGGCGGTATCGATCCGCGCTGCAGCCGAGCTGCAGAGCAGGGTGAACTGCATCACAATCAACAGCGCCCGCCCGCTCCCCCTCGCTGGGGAGCTGAACACACACAGCCCCAGACTTGCTTACCCAGCAGGACCATGTTTGTCCTTTGACTCGACAAATTCTTGTCCCATTTTCAGCTTCTCCCACTCTTCTTTCCGGGTTTTGATTTTCCGCGGATTCACGTTTCCTCGGTTCGGATTCTCCTTTTTCTCTTTCTAAGGGGAGAGGAACCAAACAGAAGCCTTACTTTCCTTTAAACTCCTTGAGAGTAGGGAAGGATAAGGACAGACCTGGAGCAGTTTCATCCTCAAAGAGGGCCAGGATTTTTAATTTGCTTCCCTGGTTGCTGCAAGCTCCAACGATCTCTCAAAGAAGCTGGAGCACAGATAGCAGAAAAACCACAGACAGCAGAAAAACCACAGCCAGACACCACCAGATTCCCCCAGCGCAGCCCAGACATGATGCCATCGTTACTCCCTGGCATCACCAACCTGAGGGCAGAGTAGAAACTCAGTTTCCCACAGCAGTTTGGGTTTCTGGCCTCTGTGGGAAGACTGCCCAATCCCACCATCACCTTGCTGGTGTGTTGAAGAGCTTTGGGGTGCAAGATGGACCCTTGCCCAGCAGGGAACTGGGCTTCAGGTAACCCCACTCTCTGTATTCCATCATGCCCTCAATCTCTCCTTTGTTATTTTGATTGGGAAATTATGATCTCTTTGGACAGTTAACATTCCAGTTGCTGCAAAGCTCAACAAAGTGTGCTCAAACTGAACCTTTGATGGTCTAAGTTGGTAAACATGGGTCCAAATCCCTAGGCACCCAAACCAGGAACTCTACCTGCCATTTTCACCTGAAATGGTTTTGTTAAGCCTCATGCCTGCCCCTGATTTAAGATTAGGGTCTGGGTTTGCACTCCTAAAAGGAACATTTTTCTCCTTTCTTTACTCTTCCACAACAGAATTTAATCACAGCGCTTTTTATGATCGCACTGAGGTGCTGAGGCAGTGGGATCTGCACTGCTTCAACACTCAACAGCCCCTTCTGCAACATCAGAAGGGCAGAAATGACTCTGACACAACTTCCTCCCCTGCTGACTGCACCAGCGCTGCGTTTGAGGACTACAGATGAACCCATCAGAACCACACGGTGACGATGGCATTTGGAATAATCAGATTTAAGGGTATCTTTGTTTTTTCCTCGTTTTCTCTTTTTAATTCACAAGGATGAGAGTAAACTAGAGAAATCTTCACTGAATTGATCCCCAAAGAGCTGAAGAGAGCAAACCTGAATTTTGGACAGCAAGTTTGGGGTCCAGGCTTTATTAACACTTCCCACGTGCTGTCCCTCCCCACCACGTCTCTGTTGGCAGAGACCTCCCACTTCCTCACCCTGTGTTTCCGCTTCTCTTTCATAATATCCTTGGTGTCCTGAAGCATTTTCTCTTTCCAAAGGTCAAAGAAATATGAAGGGTCTGTGTAGAACTTAAGTGCCTCTTTGCCATCATCCCTAGAAAAGGGAAGGAGGGGGGAAAAACTCAGATAAACAAGGACCAAGTCACACCTTTGTTTGAAGGCTGCAGGAAACACAAGGCCCAGAGGACAGTTTCAAAGTCTGCAGTGAGAAGGTCAAACATGCTGCTCTCGCCTCTGTCCCTGGCTGAGAGCAGGAGCAGACCCACAGCCTCTCCTGGCCTGGCTCTCCCACTCCCCATCGCTTCTGCCCTTGCACAAACTCTCCATTACTCAGCACCTGAAGAGCTCAACTGCTTTGAACAAATCACCAAGAGAGCAGCAGGTCTCTCACTTCAACTCCCACTTGTTTTGGTGTGAAAAAAAAAAACAAACCAAACAACCCTTCTCCAGCTCAGGAACCCTAAATCAGACCAACAGCGTCCTTGAAACTCCTGAGTGAGCACAAGCACACACACACACACACACAGGCTCATTCTCCTCCTACTTTGCAGTGCAGCCGCGTCTGGCAGAAGACAGCTGCCTCCAGCTATCTGTAATTACTTTTTACCTGTTCAAAAGATATTTATGGATGTGTGCTAAAGTCTCTGTATTCTGACCCCTTTTTCACTTCTACTACCTACAAGATGAAATCAGAGCGGGAAGTGCTCAGGTGAACTGGTTACACAGCCAACGTAGGTCACATCGGATGTCTCGGACCAGGCACTGAAAGGCTACAGAAAGCATCTCCAGCTCTACAGGAGCCTGCTGCACCCACCTGGGTGAGAGCCACTTACAGATGTACGCTCTGCAGTGTGCACTGCGGCTTTCTGGAAAGGAGCCACAGGGCTACAGAGAAGCAGAAGAAAAATGCATCATCTGCACAACACCTAGCATGTTTATGCAGCACCAAGCCAAGCCTTGCCCCAAGGCGCTCACAAAAGTGACAGCAGGTAACCAAATATATAATTTTCTTAGCTAGGCTCATTTGTAGGGCCCCAAAAGCAAAGTTTCGTGTAATCCAGAGGATGGAGGTTTCCTGGTGGATCTGTTCAGCAACTCAATTTCCCGTTGGAAACAAGATACTTCAGTACAGCACAGGATGGGAAACGACCTCCTTGGCAAGCTGGGAGGAAGAGGCACTCCCTCTCTGCAAAGCAGCCAGGGGCCAAGAAGGTGCTGCAGTCATACCTGTAAGGCGAGAGAATGTTGAGAGGTGGAGGAGTATTGCAGGTCCTATAGGTTTCAAGGACAGGCACGGGGAGAGAATCTCTGTCGAAGAGCTTCTGGTCCTGAGTAGTGGAGCTTTTGAAGGCCTTCCTGGTGTTAATGCCTTGCAGGGAGACTGTAAGAAAGAGAACAAGTGAAGAACAGCTTGACCTGAGCCAATGACACTGAAGATCAAGTAGCTAACATCTGATTTCAGTTGGAGTTCTTGGCATGCTTTGCACTTCTTAAGGTCAGGTTCCTTTTCCCACAGATCTCTTGGGAATTCCAGCAGATCTCAGATCACACCGTGCCAAGATCTGCTGCTCTACAGACAAGGCTCTCTTGAGAGTTGCTGATGTGGTTTAGAACCCCTGTGACCAAAACTCAAGCAGCACACCACTATCAGAGTGCTCCAGAGGGAGTTTCCACATGGAGACTTGCTAGCAGGCAAATCGAGACCAGGCCAGAAAGGGGACCCACAGTGAGCAGCACGGGGCTTTTTCAGGAGGGGAGGAAACGGTTCCTCTTAGCCCAGGAGAAGACATCCCAACACCCACCATGTTCATTTTATGGGCCATGCACCAACCACACTGACTTAATGAAAAGCTTTACTAAGCTTGGGCTGCAAGGACTGTGCTCCACTCCATTACCTTCCTCTTCTTTGGGATCCAGCTGAGTGACTTTGACCTGCAAGCGGTCAACTCTCTCGACTAGAACGCTCACTCGAGAGGCAAAGGTGTTGGCTTGGGTAAACAACTCTCCAAATATGTCTTCTGCAAATTTACCTGGAATATTAAAAGTGTCCACATTACCCTTGGGACTCACATCAGGCCATACCCAGTCTCCCCAGCTCATTTTCTTGAAGAAAGAAGGAAAGAACAAGCCATGGGGTGGTTTGTTTTTTTCCAAGCTTGTCAGGGTTGAGTTTAACATCCAGGGAGAAAATGCTCTGCTCAACCAAAAGCTGACATTTCCAAGGGATCTTCAACCAAGATTGAAACAATTGAAATACAGTTTCAAGTCACTATTAAAGCACCAAAATAAAGAGGGCTGACAACACTGCTTGGCCCTTAATCTGGACGGGTCTGTAGGTCCTTTACGATTCTCAGCTGTTCTGTTTAGTAGACAAGCAAATACAGTTTGTATTTGTATTGCTCTGGAGAATCTCAAAGGCTCCCAGTCTCCAGCAGGCCTGCCTCCAGGGTAACTGGCACATATTTGCAAGCTCAAAGGACTCTGGAACTAAAGAGCAGCCCCAGTCCTTGATCCTCCAGCCGGAGCTGTAACCGCAGACGAAAGCATTGACCCTTTTGTTCCTTCAGGTGGCAGTGTCTGAAAAATTGATGCTTTCACGTTCATTCTAAATCAAAACCAAAGGGGAAACTTCTCAAACAGGGCTGTTCTCCCTGCAACAGCTCAGATTGCCCAGTGGGCTGCTATGACAAACATCATCCATCGTTTGGACTGCAAGAGTGAGCCCAAGGGCTTGGGTCGGGAGCTCGCTGCACCACTTTGAAGGGCAACAGAAAGATGTCTCCTGTCCTTAAGAGTTTAACATCTAGGCATGCAACAAGAGATGACCACAGGTAGACAGAGATGGGAGAACTGGAAGAAAACCAAGAACTTACCGTTGAGTACTGCATTTTTTTTTGTTCTGCTCTCAGGCATAACCCAAGACAGAGAGCCCTAAGCATGCTGAGGACAACTCTGATCAGAACAGACTTGGCACTGACAGCAGTCAGAGGCCCATGGAGTTCCCACTGATGGGAACCATTTCCAGCCACGGCTGTTGAGTACAAGGCTGCTCCCAATAAGCAGTCTGGTTCTGATGTGCATCATCATATGGTCAACAGTTTGTTCTGGAATCTGTTCCTCCTAAAGATCCTCTCTGACATTCAGGAAAGGCTCACCAGTTGGAAGGTTAACTTTTACAGCAATCTTGGAAAACGTGGTTGTCTGCAATGAGTCACATCAGAAAGACAAGCGTCCCTCCTGCGAGGGCATCCCCCCGAGCCCAGCTGCACAAACACCTCCAGCTCTCTGAACTGACACAGCAGCTACTCCTTCATGCTCCTGTGCTGCTCTCCTTCCAACTGCCAAGCACAGGGAACCAGGCGGGTTAAAAATCAACCTCCTCCACCCCTTTGGTGGCAATGGCAGCTTCAAGTGTTTGCAGAAAGCAAATGCTGGATGTTAAAGCCAACTGACCCCCTCCTTCCACTCTCCCAGACAATGCAGTCACCACACACGCTCCATTAACAAGCCCAACCAGCTTTCCCTAAACTCACCAGAGGGATTTTGTTTCTGGAGACCTCTGGGGTCAGGTAGCTCTTGCTAGAGCCAGGTTGCATGAAACACTCTGTGTTCAACATCTTACACAAGCCCAGCTCTCCTATTTGACCAAAGAGGGTGAGAGTGTTTCTCTAGGGGATAATTTGACACTCCTTAGCAACAGTTCAAAAACTGAAAGTTGTCATTGGGTTTCTACTCTAACGAGAACTGAAAAATCATCTCTGAATTTCACAAGGAACTGCAACAAGCACTGGGGGGGGAAATAAAAGTCTTTGGTTTGCAATGCTGAGTAGGACGTTTCAAGCATAAAATTACACACAAACAACATTGTATGTACTGGTCTTGACCCCGGAGAGAGAAGAGATGGTCATCATTCCCTGTGGAAGTGTACCTACACAGCTATCATCCAGCAGCCCACACACCCTTCTGTCTCATCTCTGCCTTTAGATGGGGCAAAGCAGAGATTCATTTTTTTTTTTTTTTTTGGTTTAGTTACTTTGACTGCAAAAGTGCAGCTTACAATCAGAATTATCTTTGTCATGCGCTGGCAGGAAGACAGACGGCATGATTTAATAGGTCTTTCCATCTTTAGCTTGTGGATTCTATAAAATCACACAGAAACGCGCGGCCGACGTATACAGAGCGCTCCCAGCTGTGATAGTAACGAAGGGTAAACTCACTGGAATATGAAAGTTTGACAAGATTTATGTTTGCATCTTTGTAAAGAGACTGTGGTGCACTAGGCATGGCTGATTATTCACTTGACAGGGCTGTCACAGCCTACTGAACCTGCTTTACGTTCTGTAATATCCAACGTATGAGGAAGGAGAGGATTTATTTTGCAGAAGTAAGAAGAGAAATAAAAAGAAGGAGGTGGGGGGGTGGGGGGAGGAGGCAGGAGTTTGGTCATTTGGGTGCAAACATTCCACAGCAGTTAGTCTAAATATCGCTTCATTTAATACACTGCTGACCCTAGGGATGTGGGTAAGACGGTGCTCAGCATTTCCTCCCCACCTGCCTTGCTCCCCTCTTGCACAGACCAGCAAGTGTCAGCAAGAGCCACCTCTCCCGAGCTTTCCCTCCAGCGCTCTCCCGGAGGTGGCCGCGATTGGTCGGGCAGCATGGATCTCCCTCCCACACCTCCCTCCCTCACCGCCCAGCCAGGCTCCCAGGGCACCTTCCCCAGAAAGAAACCAGGCTGCAATTTGGCTTCCAGCGCTTTGCCCTCTCTGACAAGGTAGAAGCAGAGAAGCTTGGAACATCTGAGCTGCGCAAAGAAGGTCTAAACCTGAAGGATCTCGCCACGGCTGTGTCACGCTAACCCCCTGCATGCCTTTGGACTGGGATTAGCTCTCTGCAGCTGAGATTTGCACAGCTTTACTGCCTTCTTCCTCATCATTTCACATGCACGAGATGGATTTTACTCACACTCCACAACCATCTTGGCTACCAGACCTAACAAATGAACAACAAGGGCCAGTTGAACACGAGCAGACAGAGACTGGTCTTGCCTGTGCAGTGACATTTCTACAACCCAACAGAATGTGACACCGACTGGCAGCAAATACAGGCCCAGATTTTAGTGACAGTCATGGTTTTCACTGCTGGAAAGAGACTGCACCCAAACTTTCCCTGCCACATTCACGCCATGGTGGAAGACAAGGGGCTCGCTCTGCAGAGCAAGCAGAACCACTCGCAGCCACCACAGAGAAGCTAAACAATCCATTCATTCGATTATCAAAGTCTTGCTTCAAGGGCAGAGGTGGCTAATCAGAATCCAGAGCATTTCAGCAGAGTAAGGACTCATCTTGGAGAGACCACAATTAACTCTTCATTTCCCCTATCACACGTAGGGCCCCATTTTCCCCCCGCCCCGGCCTTGGAAGGCCGCTGGTCAGCCCACCCGAGAGCTGAGCCAGGCATTGCCACTGCTCCTGCTGCCATGGGAGCGAGCAGCCCCAAAGCCTCAGCACTCCAGAGGCAAAGCCTGCCTCAGACTGGGGACTTTGGGTCTCACAACGTGACGAACAGCAGGGGCAAAGAGGCGGCTCCTGCCCGCGTGCTTTAATTATCTTTCATTAAAAATAAGACTGTAGATTCAACACCAGTCAAGCTCCATTTAGTGGCGCGTGCAATTCCAGGCACATTCTCTGACACAAGATCCTGGCTGCTAGGAGAGCCTCCCATTTTACAAGCCTGAGTTGTGCTCCATCCTTCCATCTGCAGTTTCGCTGCAGCCTCTCACACACGTATGCACGCACACACACACCCCACCACCACCACCCCCCTCCCCATTTTCTCTTACACAGGGAAGGCAGTGGGACCAGGGATATGAAATTAGCATCACATTTCTTTAGGAAAACATTTTAGCATTACCCAGGGAAGGCAGATGGGGGAGAAATAGGAACACGAGAGTAGAAAGGGAGCTAAATAAAGAGCACTAGCGACTCCTGAGGGCAACGCGCAGGCTCGCCATGGTACTCACTCAGGCTGCCCAGCTGTCGAATGACATTTGCCAGGGTGATGTTGGTCATGCATTCCAGCTCGCTTCGAACGCTAGGCAACGTCTGACGGCACAGGTGCCTTGGCTCAATGTTCCTCGTTACTAACGGCATGGTGGACCTGCTTCAGGCACTGTTCTGAAAGATGAAAAACAACCCAAAAAAGAAACAGGAAAGGATTACTCAACCGCAAATTCCAGGCACACCAGAGCCATGGTGTTCGGTTTTCCTGCTCTCAAATGGCTTTATTTATAAGCCTTCTTTCCACATTCCTCCCCCCACCATCACCCCACTCCCCACTCTTAGAAAACTGGTTCATCAGAAATAAAGATCCTGCTGTGTTGTGGGACTTGCAGTGACAGCAAAGCCCCATCAGCTCAGGTACAGAGGCAGGGAGGGAGCACTACACATCTTCACCCACACGTGAGGTGCTGCTGGTGATACCACAGCCGTTGTTCCTTCCCTTCCCTTCCCTTCCCTTCCCTTCCCTTCCCTTCCCTTCCCTTCCCTCCCGGCCGCCGCTGCTCAGCTGCCTCCTTCCTCCCGCGTTCACGCACGCCAGCTTTGGCGAGTCTTACAAGCTCTTCTTCAGAGAGGTTTTTCAACTTGCAATAGGTTTGCTTATCGCTTAAACCCAGAGGATGAAGATGAGAGATGTTAAAAACCTCCCCAAAAAAACCCCAACAAACAAAAGGCAGCTCCTTCCAGCACACCAAAGTATTCATGGTGCCTCCCTCCTGGAGCAGCACAGACCAAGGCTCTCCTGAAACAACAGGAAGCTCTTGCAGCTGACCAGGAAACTTTCTGGTGAGTGTTGCTTATCCTGCAGGCTGCACCCCTCTTCCCTTGGGAAATCCCCAGGGGACAAGGTTTACACTGGGCCATTGTTTTCCTGCTACAGCAGTTTAACATTGAGGGAGCTCTAATCAGGATGCAGGACTGGAGTGTGATCAGAAAGAAGAGAGATTGTACAAATCAGGACAGACTTCCAGTTCTTTCAAACAAAAAAAAGAATAAAACTGGAAATAAAAAGGAGGAAGAAGAAAACCAAAGTGTCCAGAAGTTACACTTTGGACAGAAAAAGCTTTTATGTGCAGGTCAGTGCCTTGAAGTAACAAAAATCTCCTTTGCTAACAGGCCGAAACGCCACAGCGTCCACTGGCCCCCTCTCAGATCATCTGCCTCCGAGAGAGGAGGAAACTTGGGTAAACAGCTCAGAACAAGGAGCACAATACCTGCCTGAAAAAAAGCAAATGCATCCCAACTTCTTGATTAATTTAGAAGGGGAAAGAATCACTTTTCTAGGTCAGCTGAGGAACAACCCAAGAGAAGCAGGCAGCTCCCATGTGATAGGCATGCTGATCTGCTGGGCTGGGTGTAAAAATAAAACAGGAAGCTAACAGCTTGGGGAACATGGCTTCCTGTCACCAACAGCAAAAACCCCAGAACCATAAAAAATCAGCTGTTTGCTCTTGACTTTGAGCCACCCTTTGATAGTCTCTGTGGCAGCTGGCAGCTTATCTTTGAGGTCCAGGAGTCCTTCCTGGACGCTTTTCTATCAGGGTGTTAAGAGGAAGAAGTGGGCATTATCCCTCCCTAATTACCTCACAAGCCAGATTTTGAATTGCTAAATTTGACCCATTAAGGCAGAGGAGTTCAAGAGCCACAGCATCCCGGGCACAGGGATCTCTCCCAGCCAAGCAGATGTAGGTTGCCATTTTGCAACGCCTCAGCACGAGGGATTTCACTGCACGAGGGATTTCGTGCGCTCATCCCTGCGCCGGGAAAGGCTCCTCAAACCCATACACCTTACAGTGAGATCTGCATCCAAATAAAGACAAGCAGAGGCTCTCTGAGGACTGAAGCCTGTGTTGCTCTTCGCCACGTCCAAGCACTGCAGCAGCCATCAGTAACTGCTGGGATATTTAAAGAACAGGGTGAACTATGGAAGGACTCTGACCTTCGCTTCCAAACACCCCCTGTTTTATCGATTCCAGCCCAAGCCCTACAATCTTTTGTCAGCTTTAGCGTTTTATGCCAGACAAACTTTCCCAAGCTCCCCCCAGACTGCAGTCTGCACCAACAAGCAGCTCTCATAAACAAGGCAGCATTTGCAGGCTGCCTGCATCCAGCTTCTCCCCCGTTGCTTCCCCTGGGCTCAGGCAGGGAGCACACAACGGTAGGATCTGCAGAGCCAGAGTGGACAGCCCATCCACTAAACCTGGCTGGAAACCTTCCAAGGTGCAGGACAGACAGAAGGAAAACAGCAAGAGGAAAAAGAAGCTTGTAAAGGAGGGGAAGAGGTGTGAGCATGGATATATAAAAGAAGAGAAACATCCCCTAAAGACGACAGGTATGTCAGGTCAGGTGGGCACAGGCAGCACTGGTCTGTGCAAGCAGGGGGAGCACAGGGCAGAAATGGAGTACCCCAAAATACCCACAAATAAACAAAGGCTCAGAATATGTTGACTACATACAGCACCTCCAAAAGTGTCTGCCTTCAAAGCATGTTTTGAAACTAAAAGCAATGAGTAGTGGTGAAAGTCTTGTGTTTTCTTTTAAACAACAATGGTACAGCACATGGTGCATTATGAATTTGCACCTGAGCAAGACAGCAGAGATAAGGGCTAAGAAAAGCACTCCCTTTGCAGCCTGGCTCATCCTGCTAGCCACCCCCTCCCTCCCAGCACTGCCTCCACTGCAGAATCAGGAGTTTCACCCTCGTGATTGCTACGACAGCCTTCCTCACAAAGGGTACAGCAGCATCCCCTCTTCCCAAGGCAACAGGGATGGCTGCCCCGCTGCTGCTCCCAAAGCCAGGCAGGATCCAGCAAGCAGCAAACCGAAAGAGGAGATTAACCCTGTGGAGCACCGGAGCCGGGGAGGGCAGGGAGGACAGCACAGGCTGTGGACAATCACCTTTCTGCTCTCCCAACAGCCTCCGAGATGAAAGTCATTTTAAAGCCGAATTTCCTCCTCTCTGAGAGGAAGGAGAAGGAGCTTCAAGGTTTCAGATGTTTTCATAGGGTGGAGGCAGGCAGATAGGAAATCTGGGACCTACTACCAGAGCTTGGTGCCAACATTAGCAAAAAGAGCAGCTGATGTGCCTGCAAGAAGGCAGCTCACTGTTAGACCTCGGTTTTCCCCGTGAGTCTTTGGAGGATAGGTACAGAGCTAACAGCAAATGGGCTCCTGTAAAACCTTCATGCCTCATGAGTAGGTGGGACAAAGATTAATAGTCTGGATTGGAAAATAAGTGGTGTATTTCGAAAGCAGCAGTCAGGAGGGGCAGAAAATCAAGTGTGGAGAAGGGAGAAGGTATGAGAACAGAGAGAGAGGAGGAAGCAAAACGCTGGAGACAGCACAAGGCATACGGCTGGGGGCAGGGAAGAGAGGCAGTAAATGAAACAAGGAAGGGCCAGACCTAAAAAAGCTTTCCAGGAGGTTCTTGCTTTTCTTCTTTAAGAGAGTCATTAAGAAGCCGATTGACAGCATGTTACCAGCAAGGGCCATCCAGAACCGCTTTACTTTCAGTGGTCAGGGCATGACAGCACAGCAGTTTTCCACCCCAGCTAGCCAGACTGGTCATCAGGCATTAGTCACTGTCACCCAACTACCGCAGACCATATATTATAACTAAATCCTACCGTTCAGAAGCAAGTTAAATGAATTGGGAGGCCAAAAACCCTTATCTTTCAGGCAAAGATAAGCACTTCCACTTGCTTGTTAATGTTGAAGGTTAGATTTGTTTCAGCAATAGAGTTTGGGGTGCATACACTGTTTTGAAGAAGCTGAAAGAATGGGCACCGAGGGACTGCCCCAGCTTTGCTGGAATGGGAGAAGAGAAGGAGTCTGTTAAAAGGAAAAGGAAATCTGCCCTTGTAAAACGGACAACTGTCTGCAGCAGATTTATACTGAATATGGGGGGGGGGGGGGGGGCAAATTGAAACACAGCACTAGGTATGTGAAGAGGAAAGTGATCTTTGCTGTTAGGGAGAGCTGTAAGGAACTGGGCTGATGCTGAAGCCAGTTGCCACAGACACTGCTGCACCATGGACATTCAAAATGCTCATCCTCCCAGCCAGCCTGCTTCACGCCTTCTTCAAACAGGAAGGAAGGGCTTTTCTTACGGTAACAAAGAGTTTTTCTCTCCCACTTGAATCACAACCTTCTTACCTGACAAGCATTTCCTCTAAAGTCTCCAAGCCAGGGCTTGAATCAAAGGAGGTTCCAAGCCTCGTTATGTCTGCAGTGACTAAAAGCCAAACCATCCCAAAAGCCCAGCTTTGCCCCATAGCTCTTTCCCCCTCTCTTGCCCGCAGCTGTACCTGCCCCACCTCCAGCCGGGCATTGCCAGGATTCCTCAGCATTTCCCCTCTCCCAAAACGCTTAGGCAGGGCTTAGGCAGGCGTTGCAGAGCCCTGGCCGGCTGCACAGCTCCACAGCCCTGCGCCGGCAACACACAAAGTTTGCTGAGCACGACAAAAGCCCTGGAAGCTGAGCTCGCCACTCCTACATTCCACCCGATCTTCCAGCCACAACTGGCACCTCCTTGCCAGGATTCACAGGGCTTTTGCTCCCCATCACCCTTCCTCTAGCCAATGCACGTGTGGTGGTCTCAGACGCCTCGTGTTCCTGCACAGGATCCGTGCGTGGTGCTGCTTCTTGTGGCTGCTGATCCAACACCCAGCTCCTTCTGCCATAAGCCCTCACCTGCAATGCCTCCCTCACCAGCTTTTATGGAGATTCTGACTCTGGCAATGATTTCTGCAGATCCTCTTGGGGAAGCTGGGGAACAAGCACGGTGCAACACAGGCCTGTAAAGGGGCAAAACCCCCTCCTGTGCCACTTGCAATTTTCTTTTTGCCTTTCTGAAGCCAGCACTCTGAGCAAAGCACGAGGTAAACTCAAAGATAAGCATGCTGCTCCAAGATTTCTTATCAGCAAGTCATCGACCGCTCTCCCCATGAGCTCTGCTGTAGCAGATCACTCAGGAATCCCAGTTCTGGATTAGACTCAAGTACAATTGGTTTGTTTCAAACAAGAACTGCCAGTCTATAAACCCCTTGCACAAAGCTGCATCTTATTGACTATTTTTTAATAAATAGGGCTGGCACTGTAAAATTGGACAATTGTTACAAACAATAAAGGAGACAGACTTTGATTACAAGTATTGAGAAGCAATACAGGGACATTTTAGGATGGAGTATTTGCTTTCCAATGCGAGCTCTGTCAACTGAAAACAGCAACTCCGAGCAAATACTCCTTAACAAGCAGATTGAAGCAGAGCAGAAAACAGCCCTGCACAGCAAGAGAGGAACCAGCCTGGGTTTGGTAGGGTTGGGTTGTGGGTTTTTTTGTACAGCAGGCAGATAGCACAATCAACACCACGGTGCAGAGGAGACAAGGTGAGACGTGTGTATGCAACGCACACAAAGAGCAGTAAATAATGGGTGAGTTGGAGGGAGAGATCTGGCAAGGTTCTTCTGACTGGTATTTGCCCAGCTAGCATAGCGTTACTGGGAGTCACCTGGGTAATTCCCCACTCAATGTGACACACAACCTCTTAGATCAGGGACCATCTGCAAATAAATCTGGACCCCAGCAGTGATATCATCTGTCATAGGGTCTGGTGTAGCACAAAGCACCTAAGGAGGACAGAGCGCAGCTTTGGGGATGGGAAGGAAAATGAGGCTTGATTTTTGAAGTGCATCAGGGTGACCAATCACCCTGCCCTCAGCAGGGCTTACAAAATCCTCTGCCTGGGCACAAACAAGCAGCACAGTCAAGGAGACCAAGCCTTCGGCTAAAGCGCCTTGGAGAGCAGCCTCTAGGAGTACCCATCGGGGGATTAGACACACCAGCAGGTTTGGGAATGAGGGAGAAAGGAGATAATCAGATCTGAAATTCCCATCAGTATGAAATGAGACTTAACTCAGTAGCTTGCCAACGCAGCCCGACTGTTCTTTCTAATGTCTGTGACAACTCTGCTTCAAATTTCAAGCTTCTCTCAGCAGCAACTACTCCCCCATGTAGCTGTAATGGCCAGAAAGAGACTGGCTTTTATGTAACCCCAAAAGACAAGCAGAAAGGGAAGCATCAGCCACACACATACACACACACACAGAGAACTGAGGGGAAAAAAAAATGTAGCAGAAGGCTCTGCTGAGTGCTCAGGGCTATATCCAAGCTCACAATGCAGCCACAGAGAAGTGGGATGCAGCAATCAGAAATGCTACAGTTCCACACTCCGAGAGAGACCTAGCAATCAGTGCTGCATCCGAGCAATAGGGAGTGAAATTATAGAGCAAACTGCCATGTGATGCCACAAACTACTCCATCCCGCCAGCTGTAACAAGTATTCATTCCCAAAAACGCGTCACAGGCTCATCTGTCATTAAGAGCCCAGGCTGCCAGCAGCTGAGCAGGAGTCAGCAGCGAAGGGCAGCTGCAGGGCTGCTTCCTTTCACAGCAGGCTATTCTCCCCAAAAGCCATGGGGGAGATGCACGGGGTAAAACCCCCTCTGGGGTGTAGAAAACGTTGGGGAATATGTTGCCCACCATCTCTTACCAGCCACTAAGACGCAAAGCACGGGCTGCATTTTCACCCACCAACAGGCAAAAGCTCTGCTGAAGCAGGATCTAATGACAACACAGCCAAAAAAAAACCAACTCAAAAACCAACCAAACCCCCTACATAACCCCACCTGTACATTCACAACCCACTAGAATCAGCAAGTGCAGAAGTTGGCCGATAGGATCTGCCGGTGTTACGACAGAGGCGTTTCAGCAATAGCGTGGGGCAAGAGCGACTCTGCCCCTTCCCACAGAGCTGCTCTGACACAGGGAAACCTCAGCCCTCATCTCACAGAAGAACGAGGCATTGTACAGCACACTGTGGAGTCCTTGAGACAACAAGCATCCAGNCAGGCTTTTTTTTTTTTTTTTCCTTTTTTTGTCTGGCTCAGGCATTATCATCATCATTTACTGCCCTCAAGGGGATTGCACAGGTGTGACTGAAAATTTGGCTCTTCCTTTTAAACTTTTGTTATCAGCTCCACTGAAGATGATCTTGCTGGAATAAACGCCAGTCTGCTCTCCTGGAGACTCGCTGGAAGCTGCTGGCAGCAATCTCGCTGGGGGTGGAAGGATGGGGGTGTCACTAACGGGGAACATGCAGATCCTCCTTAGCTTCTGTTGGAGTGCAAACACAGCCAGCAGTTTGACCTAGACTTTGGGATTTTATGGGGGGATTTTTTTATCCCTAAAAAAACACCACATCATTGTCCTAATTAATGTTTCCATTCATTTAGCTGCAAAACAAGTTAAACAAAGAGGGTCACCTGGTGTTCCTATCAATGCCTGACGAGGATACAGGCAGAACAAATGCATTTAAATAAAACTCTAGAAGAGATGTGACAAGAGAAAGGCAGTTTAGCTCAATTAAAGAGAGCTGTCACAGGGATTTGATTCTCAGAATACAGAACTATTGATTAAACAGGAATTAAAGCTCAGAAACAGAAAGGTTTCAAGGTCTTTTCCGTGAGTCTATACACGAGGAAAGAGGCAGGGCTCCTTCAGCACCAGAAGAGCTCTGGCTTTGTTGCTTCCTAGGAAACAGGCACAGCAAAGGGAGCAGAATGCTTTCTGTTAAACCCGTGAATAATTTTGGCAAGGATACAAGGTCACTGACAATACAGAGGAGCGTGACAAGCTTCAATCAACAGGTAGCTTTGGTACAGAAAGTCCACTCTAAGTTCTCAAATATTATAGGAGTATGAAGGGAGAGGCCCGGGCAGGTTTCAGTCCATTGGCAGGTCTCTGACAACACCTGGTCTGAGCCCAAACTTCTGCCCAAAGGCAAGGAGACTTGCTCAAGGAATCGGTCTCAACTCATCCATTGGGGTTAGAGGTCTCAGCAACCCAAGAGAGAGAGATGTCTCCTAAAAAGGGATTGCCACTCTGCCCCAAAAGCCACTTCTTCAAGGTCAAGGTTGAGGAGCTTACATAGACAAGGTCACTCATTTGTTTCTGTCCCAATCCAGGCAGAACGAGCTCTGGATAACAAAGATCACAATATCTCATTTCCCATGCCTTGAGGTCTGTAACAGCACTGAGCTTGCTTCAAAAGACCTTGACTAGAAGAGGTGCAATTTAGGTGGCAACACAAGCAGCACCATTCCCAAGGGTTTCATCTGGAGGCAGCGCAGGCAGCCCAGCCCCACACCATCGCTGTAGGGATGCCCATGCAACAACCACAGGCCAACTCCTGCAAATGGTGCGCGGCTGCTAAAGCAAACGCCGCTCAATCGCTGCTTCCCAGGCTGAATTACTGCTAATGAGGATAGCATGTTTGCTTCCTCTCCTTCACAGCAGCCTCCTCCAGCAAGAGGCAAGGCTTGTGCCTGCTCACACTAACAAAGCACTGGGTGCAAAGCCCTGTGCTCACAATACAGCGGCACATTTCCATTCTAGGGCAGTGCTCAGTAATTAAAACAGAAATAGAGGGTTGGGGTGGTTTTTTTTTTTCCTCCCCTAAATGACTTATTCCTGAAGCCTGAACATATTTTAACCTTCCTTTTCAGCAGATAAACTCTGTCTCATTTGCAGCTAAGCTCAGCCTCCCCTCCTTTAACACACACACACACACACTAAACTATTTGGATTAATGAAAGAGTAGGAACAAACCAGTTCCAAGTGTTTTCTATACAGCTCAACTGCTCTTTCAGTNACCAAACCCCCTACATAACCCCACCTGTACATTCACAACCCACTAGAATCAGCAAGTGCAGAAGTTGGCCGATAGGATCTGCCGGTGTTACGACAGAGGCGTTTCAGCAATAGCGTGGGGCAAGAGCGACTCTGCCCCTTCCCACAGAGCTGCTCTGACACAGGGAAACCTCAGCCCTCATCTCACAGAAGAACGAGGCATTGTACAGCACACTGTGGAGTCCTTGAGACAACAAGCATCCAGCCCTCTCAGTTCCCAGAGTCAAAATACCCTTCTTTTTTTCCCCCCCCCTCCCCCCCCACCCTCTGTTGGCTCTGAAAAATGCAAAAGAGGTTCAGAAAGCCATTTTCTGCAGGCTTTTTTTTTTTTTTTTCCTTTTTTTGTCTGGCTCAGGCATTATCATCATCATTTACTGCCCTCAAGGGGATTGCACAGGTGTGACTGAAAATTTGGCTCTTCCTTTTAAACTTTTGTTATCAGCTCCACTGAAGATGATCTTGCTGGAATAAACGCCAGTCTGCTCTCCTGGAGACTCGCTGGAAGCTGCTGGCAGCAATCTCGCTGGGGGTGGAAGGATGGGGGTGTCACTAACGGGGAACATGCAGATCCTCCTTAGCTTCTGTTGGAGTGCAAACACAGCCAGCAGTTTGACCTAGACTTTGGGATTTTATGGGGGGATTTTTTTATCCCTAAAAAAACACCACATCATTGTCCTAATTAATGTTTCCATTCATTTAGCTGCAAAACAAGTTAAACAAAGAGGGTCACCTGGTGTTCCTATCAATGCCTGACGAGGATACAGGCAGAACAAATGCATTTAAATAAAACTCTAGAAGAGATGTGACAAGAGAAAGGCAGTTTAGCTCAATTAAAGAGAGCTGTCACAGGGATTTGATTCTCAGAATACAGAACTATTGATTAAACAGGAATTAAAGCTCAGAAACAGAAAGGTTTCAAGGTCTTTTCCGTGAGTCTATACACGAGGAAAGAGGCAGGGCTCCTTCAGCACCAGAAGAGCTCTGGCTTTGTTGCTTCCTAGGAAACAGGCACAGCAAAGGGAGCAGAATGCTTTCTGTTAAACCCGTGAATAATTTTGGCAAGGATACAAGGTCACTGACAATACAGAGGAGCGTGACAAGCTTCAATCAACAGGTAGCTTTGGTACAGAAAGTCCACTCTAAGTTCTCAAATATTATAGGAGTATGAAGGGAGAGGCCCGGGCAGGTTTCAGTCCATTGGCAGGTCTCTGACAACACCTGGTCTGAGCCCAAACTTCTGCCCAAAGGCAAGGAGACTTGCTCAAGGAATCGGTCTCAACTCATCCATTGGGGTTAGAGGTCTCAGCAACCCAAGAGAGAGAGATGTCTCCTAAAAAGGGATTGCCACTCTGCCCCAAAAGCCACTTCTTCAAGGTCAAGGTTGAGGAGCTTACATAGACAAGGTCACTCATTTGTTTCTGTCCCAATCCAGGCAGAACGAGCTCTGGATAACAAAGATCACAATATCTCATTTCCCATGCCTTGAGGTCTGTAACAGCACTGAGCTTGCTTCAAAAGACCTTGACTAGAAGAGGTGCAATTTAGGTGGCAACACAAGCAGCACCATTCCCAAGGGTTTCATCTGGAGGCAGCGCAGGCAGCCCAGCCCCACACCATCGCTGTAGGGATGCCCATGCAACAACCACAGGCCAACTCCTGCAAATGGTGCGCGGCTGCTAAAGCAAACGCCGCTCAATCGCTGCTTCCCAGGCTGAATTACTGCTAATGAGGATAGCATGTTTGCTTCCTCTCCTTCACAGCAGCCTCCTCCAGCAAGAGGCAAGGCTTGTGCCTGCTCACACTAACAAAGCACTGGGTGCAAAGCCCTGTGCTGACAATACAGCGGCACATTTCCATTCTAGGGCAGTGCTCAGTAATTAAAACAGAAATAGAGGGTTGGGGTGGTTTTTTTTTTCCTCCCCTAAATGACTTATTCCTGAAGCCTGAACATATTTTAACCTTCCTTTTCAGCAGATAAACTCTGTCTCATTTGCAGCTAAGCTCAGCCTCCCCTCCTTTAACACACACACACACACTAAACTATTTGGATTAATGAAAGAGTAGGAACAAACCAGTTCCAAGTGTTTTCTATACAGCTCAACTGCTCTTTCAGTTTCAACTCACGCCTAGATAATTATATCACAGCTCTGAGTGCCCCCACCCTTCTGCTGCACTTGGGGAATACTGGAAAGATAAGTCTTTTCTTAATTATTAAATGTAAATAGCTCATTAAATATAATCCAATTACTTTAATTGTAAGAAAAAGGAAGTAATTACAATATGTACATGTATTCTTGCCTGAACAGTTTTAATATCTTAAATGAATCTTTGCAGCATTAATATTTTAAGTTAACCTTTGACACAAGGGGGGAAAAAAAAAAAGGAAAGACACTGGCTCCCTGATATTTTCCAGAAGTGTTATATCTGCTGCAATTTCTGTCACAAAAAAAAAAAACCCTCGTGAGAACAGCCTTGAGCATCTAAATTAAAATGGTTTATGAACAGCATCTTAATAAAGTCAAAATAACACATGGGTTTCCTCTTGCAAAGTGAGGAAGAAAGATACACATACACATAATGCCACATTAATACCCTGAATATGCTTTTTGGATGTCAGGAGTCAAGCGAGATGGGTACTACAATGAAGTCAGAACAGGCAGGTTCCCATCCCACTGGTATCAGTAACTACCACGTTACCCGGGGGTTTCCAGGCAGTTCTCCCTCCACACACCTACGGTTTGTCCCGTCCAAGGGTGGAAAGAGGAACCAGAGATGGGGGAGAAGGAGACTGGCCGGCGTCTGGGCTTACCCAGCTCTTCTGTGGAGGTGCCCAGTGAGGAGACCCCACAGAAGCATGGAATCTGTTTTTTGTGCATGCACAAGCCATCTGTGCAACGTACGGGCACGGCGCACGATCCCAGGCTGCCATTTGGGATTTGCAGGCAGAGCTGCAGGAAGCTGTGAGTAGCAGTCTTCTGGTTTTGCTCAACAGCATGACAATCCTTGGACTCACTTTCTCCATCCGTGCAGCCAGCGGGACCAAAAAACCTTCCAGGCAGACTTCAGCAAGGCCCCACTGTTTCAATCAGCCCCCCCTGGTCTGACAGAGCAGGGTCAGGTTTCAGCTTGGACCTGGTGACAGATGCCTGTGTAATCTCCTTGGGACAGTCAGAAAAATACTCTTTTTAAACTGTAGTTGTTTCCATTTTGCATGTTCTGAGCCCAGCAGTGATCTCACCTTATGTCATCTGCAGTGCAAACTCCAGGCTTTAGACCATCCAAAACTATTTCAGAGTGTTGGAAACCATCACTTTATTGAACAGATCTTTTTGGGAGAAGAGAGATTAGACTGTATTAGGGAACCTAAAGACACAAGTCCTTCTATCAAAGCTCACCGCAAGGTCTATAATAAGCTGCTTTATGGAAACCTCTCATGTGAAGCCAGACCCTAGATGGAACCTTCTTGATACAATATCGAATTCTCAATAGCAACCAAAAGGTTATTTTGTATAAGTTAATTGCAAACAGTTTTAATTTAGCCTTCCAAAAAGGACTAGTGGCAGCTATTGCACGTTGCCCTAGACAGAAGGTAAAGGTTTGACACAAGCTGTGTTTATAGCTGTGTGCCTTCCTCCAGCAAAGCATCGGCTCAGCAGCTGGCGGTATTGAAAGAACAGGATCTGGGTGTGTGCACAGTTCTTGTTGTTGGGTTTTGGGTGGGTTGGGTTGTTTTTTTTTTGCAGCTGCAAGGCCAAAACCATAAGAGTGTGGTGCTTTTTTTCTTACGGTGCACAAAGGCAGGGTGCCTGAAAGGGAAACTCGCTTCCGCTCTGGCAGGCACTCAACCAACTATTTGCTGGGCTAAGGGGTGGTCGGGGAACTTTCACCCATCCATTCAGGCAAGGCCGTTATTCCCCCTCCCTCCCAATTAAATCCCATTTTTTGCACTCCATGCATGAACCACAGCTCCACCAATACATCAGATATTGTGGCTGATAGCCTCCTCTGAATGCCACTTAAAGCCCTCCAGCGCGGAGCTGCCTGAAAGCAAAGCATCGTTCATTCTTTTGAGCAAGAGAATGAGACTTTTTGCTATACATTGCCTTGAAGCAAGGCTCTAAGAAGTAGGAAAAGGGCATCCAGTGAAAGAGGAAATGAGAAATTAAAACCACATTCAATCTTATTAGTGGTAATACAATAGGTCAGTGGAGTACTTCGCAGAACTCCCCAGCATGGGAACAATTTATGCAGAAGTCGCTCCCAGGCGATCAGCTAGTGCAAGGGAAAAAGCCAAAGTGACCAGTGGCTATTTCAAATGACCCAGCTGGGCAGGGAGATGGCTGGAAATGTTACCCCCATGCCTTACAGGAGCATACACTTAGGAGCTGAGAACGAGAGGAGTGTTTCCCCCTCCTCCTTTTCCATCTGAAACATTTTCTCTCTCTAGGGATTTCCAGCTTCTTATAAGCGAAGCCTCTTTGAAGTACCGCAAAGTGGCATTGCTCATCATTTCAGTAATGATAGTAAATAAGCTCCAGTATTTTGTTGATCCTTTTCCTTTTGCTTTACAAACAAAAGGTCAGAGTCATTAGCCCAGTTTTATGAGCAGGGAAGAAATGGAGGCTCGGAAGAAGCAGAAAACGTCAGCGAACAAACAAGACAAGAAACCCTACGCCAGAGGACTGGGGAACAACCACACCAGGTCACCCAGCCTCGTGCTAAACCAGTGCCTGCTGTCCATCTGGGGCCAGAGCTCAGATGCATGAACAACAGAACATGAGAACAAGGCAAGCACAGAGCAACAGTTCTCCCTGCTGTCCTCTTCCACACTGTAGACACCACGTGGAAACAAATGTTATCATTTCATTGTCCTTTATGGATTTCACTTCCATAAACTGGTCTCATCACTTTGAGCTCATCTAAGCAGTCGGCATTCACGAAAGCCCGAGGCACTGAATCCCACCATTTATCATACACCAGGTGAAAAGATGCTTCCTTTTATGCCCTCTGCTTTACAATTAAGAGATTTTAATCTTAAATCTTATGTGTGTCTTTGCTTCATAAAGGAGTTGTTGCAATAAATGCATTGCCATTCATATTAAACAAGCACCTTCCGAGAAGAATGTTATCTGGCTGCATCAGACAACAATAAGAAGCTCTCCCTTCTTATGGAGCACTTTCAGCAGAAACCAAAATAATAAACTCATGGTTTAGGTTTGATTTACAACAGTAGGAAGAACTAATTATGTTTAGTGGGCAGCTCTTTGGGTGCTGTCCATCCCACCTTCAGCTGCACATCACTTCAGTGGTCACGTACAAGAATCAAACCCTCCAGGACAAAGTCACCAGTGATGTCAGAGCTGGTGGCACAGCAGTAGCCTCTCATGTAGAAATTTAAGCCCTCAAGGGCAAATGCTAACTGCTGCTGCTCTTCACAAGCATCTCCCTTCTTCTCTAGGCAGCACAGCATCCTTTAAACCATCACTTCCCCAAAACAGGCCTGGGATGTAAGAGGAGACGACAGAAGGCATCAAAGGAACAGAGCAGGTCACCACCGACCCCGTTTGTGGGAGACCAACTGAGACTCCTGAGCCTTTATAGTTTCTCCATCAAAGCCCCTGGCAGATGCAGACTTGAGATACATCCATGCTCCACCACTTCTCCAGTCCCAACATAGCACTAGAAAGCTTTACAGTAATTTCAAGAATGAGGGTAGGATCTAGAGGAACTGTTTCCCAGGCCTATTACTGCGAGCTCGGGGTGGAGAATGTGATTAACGCTTTGTGCTGCTTGCTCAACAAAAATCAAGTGGAAGTTCACGTTTCAGTTCTGTGAAGGGACCTCCCCCTACTGCCTCCCAGGCAGGGAAAAAAACCCAAAACCCCGCAGATCTTCAGATGGAAACCCAAATCTTACACAAATCAGCATCTGGGGAGAGGCCAGTGCAGGGCCACCAAGATGATCAGGGGACTGGAGCATCTTCTTTATGAGCAAAGGCTGTGGGACCTGGGGTTGTTCAGTCTGGAGGAGACTGAGGGGGATCTCATTAATAGTTACAAATATCTCACTGGTGGGTGTCAGGAGGTTGGGGCAGCATTTCTTTTCTGCTGTATCCAGTGCCAGGACAAGGGGTGATGGGATGAAGCTGGAACACAAACAGTTCCTTTGAAACATAAGGAGAAACTGTTTGAGTGCTGAGGTGAGGGAGCCCTGGCCCAGGCTGCCCAGGGAGGGTGTGGAGGCTCCTTCTCAGGAGGGCTTCAAAACCCACGTGGACACGTTCCTGTGTGACCTGATCTAGGTGGGAGCTGCTTTGGCAGGGGGGTTGGACTGGATGAGCTCTGCAGGTCCCTTCCAGCCCCCATCATGCTGTGATTCTATGCTCAGGCTTGGATCCGCTAAGGTTCTGTAGAAGCTCCTGTTAGCACGGCCTGATGAGCAGCACTGGGAGCCTCCCCTCCTCAGAAAGAAAACTCACAGTCTTTTGATTCCACAGAGTTGCAAACATGCAAAGGAAGTAGATGCCAGCAGGGTGGTTCTGTTCTGAGCACTCATTTGCTTATTACCCAGAAGCCACTTCTACATGTCTTTTTTTTCTTTTTCCTAATCCACTGTTTATAAATACCTAAAAATATTTCATTAAATGTTAATCTGTGGTACCCAAGGACCTGATCTCACAAATATTTATCCTTCCACAGTGAGAACAAATACTTAAATACACAATTTCTTACTACAGACCCCATCAGAAGCAAGAGTGCTGCTGCAAACACTAATGTCCCAGCAGACAGGCTGGGGGAAAACAGATGCATTTTGCTTTGCCAGATTTCCACCCAGCAAAAGTATCCCTTTTGGTTTGCTCCCTGTGCACTTTGTACAGTGTTGCTTCTGAAACTACATAAAGGAGCAAGCCCTGCACTCAGCCATCAGCCAAGGGCCTGTTCTGGCTACCTGAGCCCTCAGAAGCAGCTTTTTGCCAGGAGTCCCATTCTGTATGGGGACAGTAGGAAGTTAATACATATCACACACACACACACACACACACATGCTTTTCCTGGTTTGGGACTGACTTGTGGAGCAAACACAGCAATGCCTTTTGCTCATCAAACCTCACAGAGGCAAACCAGAAATCTCACATTTAAGGTTATTAAACATTTGAGTCCTGAAAGCCCACAGAGAGAATCTAGCCAGCAGAATTGAAGAGTTTTAGACTCGCTGAAATCTTCCTTATTACAGTCTGTCAAAGAACACTAACCTGATTTTGTGGAAACAGCAATCCTAACAACCTTCTTTGTCCTTCTATCCCAACAACAAGATACCAAAACCAGGAGATGGATTTGCTGCTGTTCCAATATGCACATGAGGCAATCACTTCAGTTTTAACCCCTCCGCCCACACGAAGCGATTATCTAAGCTTTGTGAATGAAATCAACTTTTCCTAGACCAGCCCTGAAGAATGAGATATATTCAAAGCATGCTGAGAAACTGGGTTGGTAGTTCTCATAAAGGTTGTATTCTTTGTAATGAATCACCGTTCACAAATACCTTCTGAGCTGTAACTTAAAAATACATCATTTCTGTTTCGTGTGTCATATTATTCAGACCAGTTTTTACACTCTGCCTGAAAACTCTTCACTTCAAACCCCAGCAGTGATGGCTCTGGAGACACAAGGGCTGCAGATGCAGCCTCTACCCTTCCTCAGCAAGCTACGCACTTCCCAGCACATTTCAAACAGGACTTGTATAAAATAAAGTCACCAGAAACACACTGTATTGTCTTCTGGATTCTTTCTTCCTGCAGCCTTTGCCTGCTTCCTCCTATCCCTTCCTCAGCACAGTTTTGTAAAGCCAGAGCCTGAAAGATTTGGATAGAATGATGAGCAGAAGCTGCAGTGAGAAGCTGAGGGTGAGTTGGCAGCCTGAGATCAGGGCTGGGGGACAGAGAGTTGGAAATGGTGACATGAAGCAGGGGTCCTGCTAAAAGCACCATGGAAAAACCTGATCGGCAGCAGACAGCTTGGAAAGGCTTTATCTTCACTGCTGTGAAGAGGAAGGAGTCTGGTGAGCCATCAGAAGGTGATTTTGAATGTAAACTCCCAGAATTTGGCACATTTGCCTTTTGAACTTGCTAAGAGACAGATAAAAAACCATCATAGCTTTTTCTAAAGCACTGAATACGTAGGGAAAAGTTTACATCCAAGCTCACGTCTGTAAGTTTATCCTCTTACAACCCATGAAGTACAGCAAGGCTTCATCTTGGCTCAGCCAGGCTACACAGTGGGGGCTGGGCAATCTGATCCTCACCTAAACAGAACGAGGCTTTGGAAGGCTGAAGTCCTGGGTTTCATCCTCATCGTCACCAACCTGCCCAGGAACAGCACTGACAACTGTAGCTTGACCAAGGATCAGCAGGATGAGGCTGTAAAGCTTGGGTCCAGCTTTTTCACTCCAACTTCATGTTTTCAAGCACAATCCTTATAAAAATAAGCCCACCCCAATAACACACAGGCCCAGAGTGCCTGACCTGCTCCAGCCCACTGTCTGCATAAAGCTCATCCTTGGCTGTGAATGCAAGTGGATTTTCAAAGTCACTCTGTCAACACACTGTCTGTGTTTCCAGTGGGTAGATGTTAGCTTTGGGTTTGGTTTTAACTAAGTTTTGGGTTAAATTCTCTATTGGTTTCTATGACAAAAAGCCACTCAAGGTCAGCAAGGGGCAAACCAGCAGGAAAAGTGTCGCAACGCAGCCTTTTGAATTCCTGCAGCATTTAGCAGCAACTGACTCTGCAGAAGTTTAAAATGGGTGGAAAATGTAACTATTCCCCTTCCTCATGTGACCAAGGACATGGACTTCAGCATTTCCCATAAAGCAGCACTTTTCCATCAGCTGTGTCACAGGGAAACACACACACACACACTCTGCTGCTTCTCACATCTTTGACTTACAACTTTCCCATCTCCCAGGTCTGGGGGAAGGACACACAAGTGTGAGGGTTACAGAGAGCTCCCTCAGTTATCACCCTGTCTGCAGCTGGTGTACTTAGTGAGAGTTATTTTACCCCTATTAACACAATTTCATGCCCACCAACATTTGCAGTGCTGAAAGACTTGCAGTGTTTCCCAGGGTCTCACTGAGCAGGCCTATTCCTGGCATTAACACACCATCCAGTCCCACCAGTGGTCTGATCTATGCCCAAATCTGTTGTTGCTACTAATGAAAGTAAAGGAGTAGTGCCAAACGTGAAACTTTGAGCAGGAAAAAGAGTCCTGCCATGGGAAGGTCATTAAGGTCAAAAAATATCTATCAGGGAGAAGATGCAATCTCTTACCTTTCTTACCAAAGGACATAGGTTATTTGTACTCCAAAGGAGTAACCCCAACACAAACCTGAATGCTGGTGAGGCACAACCCCAAGGACATTCCCTAGCTACTTGCTACTTCTCTCTGGTAGAAATACCGCCTGAGGTCACCAGCAGGTCAGTGCATTTGACCAAACTACCCGACCATGTTCTGTTACACCCTTCAAAGCTTCCTTACAGAGAGTGCTCAGGGACTTCACACTGGGGAAAACATTTTCCAAAGCATGAGCATCCACACAGCCTTATTCCAAGTAGCTTTAGATGTGCTCATATGGCTAGTTAACAGTCAAGGGGCTCACGCACATTCCTAAAGCAGAGTCAGACATACAGTAGGATGCACACACTTGTGGGGCAGGGCTTGTCCAGGAGGGAGAAGTGACTTTCACAAGCAACACTCCGCGAGTGCAATCATCAGGACTTGCACCAACAAAGGCAGGCAGCTCACACCCAGACAGACTTTGTACACTGACACACACACACACACGTTTACACAAGAGGTGATGTCAAACCCAGACAGCAAAGGCTGCAATCAGCCTGGAAAAATGATGGACCATCCCTTTCGGCACAGCACCGCTAACTCCCCCTTAGACAGGACCCTGCAGCACCTCTCCTTTTCCCCAGCTTCCCCAAGCCCTTCCCCGCTTAAGTCAGACCTCTGTAACGGCCCCAGCACAGCAGTCACCGGCGAGGCCTCGGGACAGCCCATCAGACCATCATTTCCTTAACCCAACGCTGGGCTCCTTCCACTCCCCGGGCGGGACAGCCCTTTGCCTTACACTCCAGCCCCTCAGGCCAGCCCTGCCCAGAGCACACACCCTGGCCCCCGGGAGGGGCCGGGCAACTGTCAGCCCAGGGATGAAGCCTTGTGCCCGTGCCCAGGCCGTGCCCAGGGCGCACCCCAAAGCCCGGCGCAGGGGCAGCGGGGCCCGGGCGCTCCGTATCTGGCAGGAAACAGCCTCAGCCTCAGCCCCATAGCTCACTATCTGGCAAGGGCCTAAGGCCCCGGCCCAGCGCCTCCGCCTCTCTCCCTCGGGAAGAGGAGGCTTGGGAAGCCCGAGGAGTTTCCGCTCAGCCTTGTTTGTACTCACCCCTCTCTCCGCCGCCGTCCCCTCCGGCCTCCTCGGCTGTTTAGCACCAGGGCGGGCCGGCCCGGCCGTCCGCCATTCCACAGCTCCCCCTCCCTGCCCTGACGGAGCCTTGGCCCCGCCTCCTCCCGGCCGCCGGGACGCTCTGCTATTGGCTAAGCGAGCAGAGGCTCCGTCACGCTATAGGCTGCTCCCCGCTGTCCATCAAAGCAGCCCTACGCCGCTTGCGTACGGAACTGGCGCAGAGGCGGAACCCCACCCAAGCCGGCCGCGCAAAGAGAGTAAACAGGGAGGAATGTACCATTAATAGCACTAAACGGGGGGAGCCCCGAGAGGTGTTGGAACAGATTGTGAGGGCGGAGGGGAGACCAGCGACGCCACGCACAGACACGGCATCTTAAACATACGTCTGTGAGGGCCGGAGCGTGATAATCTGCTTTGGAGGAAAGAGGGGTGCGTGGGGAGGGTCTCTTGTCTCTTCCGCTCCCCCCCTCCGGACAGCTCCCCGTTGGTGTGTTACCTTTCGCCTCTATGGTCTCACGCCCTGCGAGGAAAGTTCCACCTGGGGGAGCGGGGGTGTCAGTCCAGGGCGCGGCGGGGCGGGGGGGGCACAGCCATGGCCGGGGGTCCCGACCCCACCAGCATCCTCCAGTGCCCAAACCATGGCAAGGGGTCTCCAGCCCTTCCCCCCTCCCTCCCCCCCCAGTTCCCAAACCACGGCGAGGGGGGCGCCGGGCAGCGCCCCCCGGGGGG
>WBNH01006500.1:294530-306610 GCA_013401255.1 Urocolius indicus
ACCCACGTGTGATTTAGGGTGCCCTGCACTCCACGGTGGGCTGCCCCCCACCCCCCCAAAGGTCATAGAGCTTCCCCCCCCACCATCCCCAGGGATTCTTTGCAGCCCCCCCGCTCCCACCGAGGCAGAGACGGGCAGCACAGATCCGCTGCCAATCCCCACCTACAGCCCACCCGGTGCAGCCCCCGCTCCCCGTTCCCGGGGCCGGGGCCCCCCCGGGGTACCTGGGCCGGGGGTGTTTGCAGTGGAGGTTCACTCTGAAGCTCCTGCCGTCGCCGTCGGGCTGGCGGGGGCCCGAGCCCTGGGCACGCGGGAACCACTCGGCTGGCGGGCTGGCACCGTTCTCCAGTGCGACGGGCTGGCAGGCAAGCGAGCTCCCATCTGCTCGAGCAAGGACAGAGACCCCCACACATCAGCCTGGCAGAGCCCCCCCTCCCCAGGGAGTACCCCCTGCCTCAGGCTGGCGTGGGTGCCTGTGGGGCACGCTGCCTGCTCCCCGTTCACACCTCCACCTCGATGCCACAGCCCACGAGGACACCCAGGATGGGGCCCACCGTGGGATGCCCAGGCGTGGGGTGGCATTTTGAGGCAGGACACCCCTCTCCTCCCCGCTATGGCGGTGCCTTGAGCGTGTGCCAACACACACATGCCCACACAGATGCGTTGCACACGCGTGTGCACGTGGAGACCCCCCACTCCCCGTGCAACACCAGCATTCTAAGAGTCCAGACACCCACAGCAGTTGCCCATCCAGCACAGGGGCACATGCTGGAGCCCCCCCAACCCACCACATTCCCCCTGTGCCAGCATGTCTGCCTGTCCCCCCTTCCCTGAGCTGAATGTGAATTCCTGTTGGCTCCCTCCCCCTGCACACACCCGCAGACACCCGCACGCAGCCGCTCGGCGTGATCCAGGCTCTTCCCGGTGTCTGGATTAACGTGACAACTTATCAACAAGGCAGTGAAAGAGAATTCAAACCTGTCAGTCCATCCACATCCTCCCCTTTCCCTCCCTCCTTCCCAGTCTCCCCAGTAGCCTTGGGGTGCAGTGCCGGCACACCGCCCATGTGGGCACCTCTCCGGCCAAGGCCACCGCGCTGCCGGCGCCGTGTAAAGTTACACCCGAGGGCAACGTTGGAGCAGGAAAATATGTGCTAGAAAGACCGGTCTGGTTTGTGATGAAGCTGCTGATGTGCCCAGAGAGCTGCTGGCGGGGAGGCAGCAGGAAGGAAGCAAACAGGAGCTTTTCCAGAACAGCCGTTGGGAGCCGGGCGCTGCCGCACACGCTGTGCACGGCTCGATGGGGAGGATCGGGGTGTCCTGGGGGCTCCCCCCAAGGGCTGCAGGGGGGTCCCCTCCATGTGTTTGGAGGGGGCTGGAGTGTCACATCTCCTCCTCCCTCCCCCCCGCCATCACTGCACTGCTGTTCCCTCTGCATGTAGCGCAGGGAGCTGCAGATGCAAACCTTATGGGACACCCATGGGCTCCTCAATGGGGTGCGTGGCACCCACCAGTATCCAACCCTGGGCACTGGGCACGTCCCTCCTGCCCTGTCCTGACCCCAGCCTACTCTTACCCTTTAGCCCATGCTGGCCGACCTCGGGCTCCTGCCCTTGGACCCTCTCTCAGCCACGTGGCCGGTGCCAAGGCAGGCGCTCCCTGCTCCGTGCCAACCATCCTGCAGCCCCCCATAGCAGGGACCACCTGCAGCCCCCCTGCACCCACCTCCCCACGGGCACCCACCATCCCCACACCCCCGCGGGCTGGGCGGTGGAGAAGGGTCTCGTGGGGCAGAGGGAGGGCAGTGGGGAGGGGGCTCTGGGGGGGGAGGCAGAGCACGCCGGGATGCTCTCCGGCCACAGTGCTCACTTTCACCTCCCTGTTCAGCCCCCGGCACCCGCCACATGTTTCGCATTACGCTCTCGGCCGTTCCTGTTGCTGCCTCTCTCTCTCTCTCTCTCTCTCGCCAGGGAACGAGCGGCCTTTTTCCTTCTGGTTTTTTTTTTTTCCCTTTTCTTTTTAAATTTTTTACCCTTCTTTTTATTTTTTTTTCCCCCCTTCTCCTCGCTGGTTACAAAACACCAGCTGAGACCACACAGGCGAGGCACAGGGATGGAGGGAAAAGCACTGCGACGGGGAGAGGCGGCAGGGCCGGGGAGGAGGAGGATGAGGATGAGGAGGATGGGGTGGGAGTGGGGGTGAGTCTGAGGTGGGGAGGGGATGCGAGGGGAGGAGGGGGGTGGAGGAGAAAACGGGTGAGATTGCAGTCACCTCCGCTCGCCACCTCATGACCCCGCAGCCCTGCAAAGATAACAGCCCCCGCAGACTGCTGACTTCGCCTCGCAGAAATCCAATATCCTCGCCTGGTGAACTAATCGACTACCTGGTGCTCACCACCTCCCCTGCCCGGCCTTAATCCCGCTGCTGCAAAGCTTTAATTAGTTTAACGGTTTCAGGCTTGACGAGACGTTGGTGGCAAATGGCATGGGGACCCCCCCCCCCTCAACACACACACACACAGCCCGGGCCCCTCACCCCGCTCCCCTCCTCCCTGCACAGGCTGCAAGGAGAGGTGGCACCATGGGGGTGTGAGGGGGCTGCAAGACTCCACTCCCTCAGCTCCCCGACCCCCCAGCGCGGGCATGCTGGGGGGTGGCACTGAAGGGTTCTCTTGGCACCGGAGCGGCGGCAGCTTGCGGCAGAGGGATGGCCCCACAAGACACGGCCGTGGGCTGGTGCCCGGCTCCGAGGCCACCCAGACGTCAGGGTGGGGCCGGAGATGCCACCGGGAGACAACCAGGCGTCGGGGACACAGATGGGGACACGCCGGCCCGACGCCTCCCGTCCCGTCGGGGCACCGTGCCTGACCGCCCGCGGCCGCAGCGCCAGGGCCTGGGGTCCCCTGGATCCCCCCCACCCCACTGCCTGCGGGGTGCTGGCACCCGAAATACCCCCACGGCGGGGTCTGTGTGTGTGTGTGGACTGTCTGTGCTCCCCCATCACTCTTGTGCAGAGGTGCCCCCCCCCCCTTTGCACACACGGCATGTGCCATCGGGGCTGCCCCATCCCTCCTCTGTCCTTGCCCAAGCGCGGGGATAGCGGTGGTGCCTCTGCCCATGGCGGGGCTTTTCCTCCCTTGCACACACATACCGAGGGTACCACGGAGGTGCAGCCCCCCCACTCCACCCCGCACACCCCCACTCTGGGGGGCTGTGTCTCTTGCACAACCTCCTCTTTCCACCCCAGTCTCCTGTGTGCCCTGTCCATTTGCACGCTCCCGCACCCTCTTTGCTCGCTCACAAGCACTCGCCCCCCAGAGTCGTGTCATGTCCGTCCTCCCCCGTCCTCCCCCATCCCCTCCCCTCCCCGCCGCCTCCCCGAGTCCTGCGCCTGCTGACACCAATGGAAAATCCCCTCCAGTGACAGCTTCCTGGCAGGCGCTTGCCCAGGGTTTCCGTGTTCCCCAGCCAGCCTCGCCTCGCTTCCCCCCTCCCCTGGCCACCTCCTCCCTGGGCAGTGCAGGAAGGGGGGTCAGGCAGGCAAGAGGACCCCCCACCTTCACCCCTGCCACCCCCTTCTCCATGTATCCCCACCCCCCAATTCAGCATCACAGCCTCCACGTGGGTCATGCACCCTCCTCTTCCTCCCGGCGCCTTGTCACCTCACCTGCACCCCACACACTGGGCAGCCCGCCCCTGCACCCCATCAGCACCAGGGTGCTTTGGCATCCTACCCAAATCCATCCCTCCATGCACCCACCCACCTCGGGGACCCACCACCATGCGATGCCACCAGCGTTGGGAGCAGGGCAAGAGCCAGGGGGTGGGCACAGAGGGATGCTGAGGCTCAGGGTGCTCACCCTGATCCCTCCTTTGGGTTGCCACCCCACTGCTGCACCAGCTGAACGTGGCTGTCACCACGGCCCCCACCCCCCTGCCCTGGCTGGGCATTAGGAGACGGAGCAGATGGCGCCAGGGTTTCATCTGAGGTGACGGGTCCAGCTGAGATGCTGGGCCACTGGTTCCCTTCACGAGGCTGAGACTTTTTGGGGTGCCCCCCAAGCAGGGAGCTGGGGGTGGCGGGGGGAAACACCTTCCCCCAACATGGTGCTGCTGCGGGAGGAGACAGCGGTGACAGGAAGGGTTTGGCTGGTACATGAGCCAAATGTGGCCCCAAGGGAGAGCTGAGGGTGGGAGCCCCCCTCCCACTGCACCCCAGGGTGTTGTGTGGGCTCAGGCACCCACTCTGGTGCCAAGGGGGGTGGGGGTGTTGGAACCACTGGGCTCTATGCAGGGGGTGCTGCAGGTCTTGGCAGCCCCCCAACCACCCAGCAAGGCAGGGTGGGAAGCTCAGTGCCAAACCAGCTCTGAAATCTTGGTTGGCCCTGGATGCAGAGACCCCCCAGGGATGTCCCCACACTGCTGGGGATGATACTGAGTAGAGAGACACAGCCCTTCCCTTGGGCCTGACCCCAGCCATGTCTCCTGGTGACATCCTCCAGGCCTGGCAGTCCCAGAGCTGTTTGGGGATCCTTGCCTGGGTCCAGCTTCCAGCCCTGTCACGTGTGTCATGGTGCCCTCGAGGTGGGCAGGGATGGAGATGCTTGGTCAGGCCCCTATTCCTTATGTGGCAACAAACCACCTCCCCTGCAACCACCATCTCTCCCCTGCAAGAGCCATCCCTCCTCCCAGGATCATCTGCCTTGCAGCCACCACCTCCCCTGCAGCCACGAACCACCTCCCCTGCCACAGCCATCCCTCCTCCGAGGATCAGCATCCCTGCAGCGACCACCTCCCCTGCAATGATCATTTTCCCCTGCAACCACCTTCCCCCCACCCCCACAAAAAGCCATTTCCCCTTGCAAGCCCCCTCTCCTCCCACCCCACAGCCTCAGGGGGGGGCCGCAGCCACCCAGGGACACGGGCACAGGGGCTGTGCCCCCCTCTATGCCCAGGTACCCCCAGCCTCAGCAGCATCTCCCTTCTCCCACCCCAACCCCCTGGGCCCCGGAGGGCTCTGAGCCCCCCTCCCTGGCTGGGGAGGGGTTGGAGGGGCCGGAGGGGGGTGCTGGGGGAGGTGAAAGCTCTCGACAGATGGACTGCAGAGACGGTGGCACCTCGGCCGGCTGGAGCCCGGAGCCGCAGTTCAGAGCTCGCAGGGAAAAGGGCTAAATTTAGCTGTTTTCCTCGGTGCCAGCTTTGTTCCCCCGCCCCAGTGAGCCGGCGCAGGAGGCGAGCAGCCGGCCGGGCCCCCTCCTCTGCCCTCTCCCTGCCATGGTGGAGAGTGGGGGGAGCAGGGGGAACACCCCAGCAACTCATCCCTGAGGTGCCAGGGCAGGGGCTCCTCGGGGTGATGTGTATTTCTGGGGGTGCGTCTCCGTGCGACGGCTGCTGCCGAGGTGACGGGTACCCCCAGGGAGATGCTTTGCCCCAGCGTGTCTTGGCTCCTCCTTCCACCCCCCCCCCACACACACCCCAAAAGCCTCAGCAGGCCTGAGGCTGCGCAGATGGCCACGGCCCCCCTCCCTCACCCTTCTCCAGGCTCCCTGTTATAGCCACAGCATGAGTCACAGCCCCGGTGTGTCCCTGCCCAGCACCGGCCACGCCGGGTCATGTAACACCCGCAGCCGCGCCGGCGCGGAGCTGGGCACCATCCCCTGCCCACAACCACCCCCTGCCCACAGCCTGGGGCACCCGGGGCAGCTCTGCAGCCTCCTCAAACCCTCCCGAGGGACACCCGGGGGGTGTGTGTGGGGTTGTTTGGAGGGCGATGCTCAGCTCCCCCAGTCGCCAGGCGGCTACGAGGCCGCGGTGAGCTGCGGGTTAACGGCGAGCGGGGCCGGGATCCTGCGAGGCCGTAACATTTGGAAGGCGCCAGATGGCCGAGTGCCCATGGCACAGCCACGCTCCCCCGGCGCTGCGGCTGGGGGCTGCCCACGGTGCCAAAGGGGCACCCGCGGGGGTGCAGGGATGCTGCCCGTGTGCCCGAGGTGGGAGAGGGGGTCACCCAGCATCCCCTCACTCACCCCCATGCCAAGCAATACGGCAGCCCCTCTCCGCTTGCAGCCCGGGCAGTGGGGTGCAGGGGCAGGGGGAGGGCCCAAAGCATCACCCCTGCACCCCTTCAGTGCCAACACTGAGCTGGGGGCAGCCAGGTGGGGACCCAGAGGGTGGTCTGGGCAGGGGGAGAGCAGCCAGTTGCCTCCCTTGGCCAATTTTAGAAACTGGCTAGACAAGAAAAGCAGCAAGGGCTGGGCAGGATTAACGGCCTGGCTGGTGTCAGGGGGGTTTTTCTCTTGCTTTCCTCCCCCCACTCCCCCCTCCGTGGGAGGCACAGGCAGGAGCTGAGCGGAAACTCCGGGCTGCAGATCCTGTTTCCTGGGAGATGCGGCGCGGTGCGGGGCCGGCTGGGGCTGAGCTGGGCTGTGGGAGCCACCGGGGACGATGCCAGCAGCAACGTGCTGGGAGTGGGAGTGGGAGTGAGGGGCTGCCCCCCTCCCTGCACCCCCTGGCCCAGCACAGTGTCAGCCTGGCACCCCGCACGCAGGGTGGGCACCAAAGGGATGCATCATCTGACAGCTATGGGAGAGTCGGGATGCACATGCTGCATGTGCCCCTCGAGTCCCAGCCCTCCCCTCACCCTGCCCAGCCCAGCACTGACCCACAGCCCTCAGCACCTCAGCTCCACGGCTTTGGGATCCCTCCAGGGCTGGGCACTGCCCCAGCTCCCTGGGCAGCCTGGCACAGGGGCTGACACCCCTCTCAGGGAAACAGTTCTGCCTCAGCTCCAATCTCAACCTCCCCTGGGGAAACTGGAGCCCCTTTCCTTGTGCCCTGTCATTAATTTCTGGAGAGATCAACCCCCAGCTCCCTGCAGCCTCCTGTCAGGGAGTGTCAGAGAGGGCTCCTGTCTGCCCTCAGCCTCCTCTTCTCCAGCCTCAACACCCCCATTCATTCCCTCAGCCCCTCTCCAGCACCCTTGTGCTCCAGCCCCTTCCCCTGCCCATCAGCCCCAGGGATAAGCACAGGTACAGGTGCACACACAGGCACAGGACCATGCCCTGGCACTAGTGTGCACACTGATGGGTGCACATGCAGGTGCACACACACACACAACACCCAACTCCACACACACACACAAGATCACCCCCATTTGGGGTAGAGCACACCAACACACGCTGCCAGGCCCCTCAACCCTCCCAGCAGCCCCAGACAGGGACCCCTGAGGTCCTCAAAGTGGCTGGGTCAGCACAGACTCCCATCTCACGCCCCAGCAACAGGGCCATGACAGCTCGTGCTGGGGAACACAGTATCAGAGCAGGTGACCCCACAACACGAGTCACCCTTCCCTATTGAGAGTCCATGGTGGCCCTCAAAAAGCTGGAGGTGTGAGTGCAGGGAAAGGGCTTTGGCAGCGATACGCAGTGGGGAAACTGAGGCAGGGAGCAGGGCAGGCAGTGCCCAAGGTGCAGATGGAAACAGAGAGCTGCAGCCAACTGTCCCAGAAGATCCCAGTGTCCTGTGCCTCCCCAGCCCCTCACTCTGCTCCTCTCCCCCCCACAGCTGCCCTCTGGCTCCTGTTACAGCCAAGCCACAGCCCAGCTGGGGGTACCAAGCTCCCCAAGGGATGGGGCATGAGAGCACCCAGCTCTCCCCACACCCGCCCCAGCATCACCCATCCATCCTCCCACGAGCCTCACAGCACACCCACCTACAGATACACCAGTTTCACCCCCTCCCCCCAACACACACCCCCACACCCCTCACCGAGGAGCTTTCCATTAGAACTGGAAGGCGGCAAGTTGCCGGCGGAGCCCCGGCGCGGCTCGTCCACAGCCTGTCACTCACACATCACTTTGGAGATGCCCATAAATTGCTTCATTACCTCTTCTAATTGAGGAGAACGCAGCTGCTGTGGGGCGGTGACAGAGAGCCTTCCCTTTGAAGGATGCCTGGCTCTGCACAGCCGGGGCCGCTGGAGCTGCAGAGCCCCACCAGCAGCCCAATAATAATAATAATAACAGCAATAATCACGATAATCACAGTATCTGAGGCAGAGCCCCCCCGGCACGGGGCAGAGGGGCTCACGTGTGTGCACGAGCCCCACACGGGAGAGGAGGGTGGTGATGGGCTTGGTAAGGCTCTATGCTGGGAGAGGGGAAACTGAGGCACGAGGGAGGTCGCACTGTGCATGGGGAAGGGGGATGGTGCAAATTCAGAGAGGGATCTTGGTGAGACCACGATGGGGACAGGGTTTAGGGACAACCCCCAGCTCAGGGCAGGCAGAGAATGGAGCATCTCCCCAACCTGTGGCGGGGATCTGAGGAATTCGGGGGGGGGGGGGTGAGGAGGCTCCACAGGTCACAGCACTACCACAACTCCCCTGAGAACTTCCCACCCTGGCTAAGGGCTACCTCCTTCTGTCCAGCAATGATGCCAGGGGTGCTGGTCACCCTCCTGCCACCCCAGCCCACCTGCAGCCCAGCCCCCCATGAGCCCCCCGGCTTTGTCTGGCAGCGGCGAGCGGCTGCGGCTGGGCTCGGTCCCCTTGCAGGATACTGCAGAAGGATTTACTGTATTGCAGCTTGTGCTGGCTGCAGCCCAGCGCACAATAGATTAGCTGTAGCCCAGGGCAGCACGTTGTGGGGGGGGGGGGGAGAAAGGAAGGAAGGAAGGAAGGAAGGTGGGATCCATTCGGATGCAGATTGCAGGGCATTTGCTGCAGTATACTGCAGGATCCCACCTAAAGCTCAGGACCCTCCTCAGCATCCCACTGCTAGCCCTGCCTGAGGGGCTGCCAGGGGCTCCTGCATCCCCCTCCCTGGTGTCCCCACCAAACGTTCTGGTGTGGCTGTGGGTGCCCATGCTGGCTGTGGGACACGCCACTCATCCCCTGTGCCCATCTCTGGCAGGGGGGCTCTGGAGGGGCTGAGGTCCCTGAGGGCGCCTGGGTGCTGCTGGGGGAGCACTGGGCCCCCCTGGCTGGGTGCGACGGCACAAAGCTGGTGCAGGGAGGAAGCCAGGGACTGCAAGCAGCACTAATTGATCGCGATTAATTCAGCTCCTGCCTCCCCGGGTGGCAGAGAGAGATGCTGAGACACAAACCCAACCCACAGAGCTTCCCCAAACAGGCTCCGCTCTCCCCCGCACCCACCCAGGCCTGGGGGACCCTCGCTGCCGGTCTCTGGGGACCCAGGGGTGGGTGTCTGGCTCCTGCTGCCATCCCACAGGCGTTGGGTGCCCCATGGCACACGGTTTGGTGATGGCTCCTTGGGGTGGATCCATCTCCCCAGGCTGCTGTTTTGTCCCACTGGCACCTCACACCTCTCCCCAGCCCTCGGGGATGCAGGGCTGGTGGCATATCTGGAGATGATGCTCAGGCACAGGGGAGCAGAGGTGCCAGGGGTCATGCTGACACTGTTGGCACCTTCAGCAGTGCCACCTGCGAGCCAGAGGACACAGGAGTGCTGATGCCACCCCCTCCAGCACCCAGCCTCCACCTCGTCTGGCAGACACAGGCTGGCACCCCACGGGCAGCATTTGCCAGGGAGGAACACCCTGGGCATGTGGGTGAGGGAATGACACCCCACTACCCCAGGGGCAGTGAGGGGACACCTCACTACCCATCTGGATTTTGAGAGGAGTTTGGAGCCTGCAGATTCCAGCTCCATAATCCTACGTGGGATGCAGTTTCCACAGCAACAGCGGGTCAGAGGGCAGCGAGGGGAGCTGGGGAGCTGCCTGAGCCGCTCGGGATTGCGATTGTGCCGGGGAAGCTGCCGGGGAGAGGTGTCGGGGGGAAGTGTCGGGGCGAGGTGTCGGGTATGGGGGGGAGAGGAGGCGTCGGGGGGAGGCGTCGAGCCGGACCGAGGGGCAGGGAAGGCGATGCAGGGGCCGCGGGGGCGGCCGGGCTGGCGCTGCCGGGGAGGCTCAGTGTGGCTTCAGTGTGCCGTTGTCAGCAAAGATGTCACTAATTGTCTGCAGGAGCAGCAAACTCTCGTTAACCCTTGGGCAGCCGGCGGCGGGCACACGCTGCCGAGGCTGTGGGGGGGCACCCAGGGATCTGCTGCTGAGCACCCTGAGCCAGTCCCATCTCTGCCAATGCTCCTCCATGCATGGCCCTGGGCAGGTCACTGTGCTGCTCCTGCATCCACCATCCCCCAGCGTGGCTACCGAGACCCCAGTGCAACCCAGTTGGTGACAATGGCCAGCGGGATGACCCTGGGCAGCTCCTTTCCGTGTCCCCATGGGCTCTGGCTTTGCCCCCCCTGCCTGTGACTGTGACAGCACTTGAGCCAAGTAGGAACACAGAGGCAACCGCTGGCAGTGCCCAGAGTCTCTGGGGCAGAGCCACCTCCATCCCTGGCCACCTCCATCCCCAGCCACTGTCCCCACGGGCCAGCCCTGGGGTGTGGGTGCAGGGGGAGGGGGATGCAGCATCCAGCCCTTGCCACAGCTCCATCCTCACAGAAAAGGGTGTGAGACACAAGCACCCACCCTGCCCCAGGAGGCTGTTGCCATGTCTGGAGGAGGCATTAAGTGCCGAGGCAGAAATGGCTTTTCCACCTCCCGGATGGCTCCTGTACCTGGGAGAGCTGCCGGGAAGCGCTGACGTTGGCAGGAGTGGGTGAGGCAGAGGGGGGTGGCGAGGGGGGGAGGCAGGGCCGGGGCAGCAGAGCAGGGTCAGCAGAAAGCCTCTGGCTCTGCTCACCCCTGTCAGCCGCCCTGCAGACCTTTTGTTCCCATTCAGCACCTTTCCCAGCACCTCTTGGCTCACATCACCTCCCAGGGCTCCTCTCCAGGGGGTGGTCAGGGCAGGGCCCCCCAGCCTTGATACTGGGGATTTCAGCAACTAAACGTCTCCTGGGCAAGGAGGTGCCTGATGTGGCTCCTGGCAAAGGGGAACCGTGTGGTGATGCCCCGAGGTGGGGTGACTGGGGGAGGTGGCAGCTGCTCTGGATGGGGAAATCTGAGCCCAGATCCCAAACCAGCACTGAGATGCAGCAGAGGGAGGGAGCGAGGGGAGGAAAGCAGCACAGCTCCAGTATCCATGTCCCTGAGCATCCCCCCGGTCCCCAGTGCACAGCCAGAGCCTCAGCAAAGGGACAAATCCTGCACCACGCTGGGGATCAGGGACAGAACCAGCGCTCCCACTGCAACCAGCCACAGGCACCGGGAGGACACGAGGCACAGCCCATTGCTCCCACCTCCAGCACCCCCAGCAGCACGGCGGGGACCCGGCAGAGCCCACCCCGCGGGGTGACAGCCCCCAGGGACCGCGGGGCAGCCGCGGTGGGCACAACTCTGCCATGCCACCCCCTGCCCCTTTTTCCGCTGGTGCTTTGGAGGAGCCAGCACCGGGCAGGTCTGCACAAGGCCAGGGACTCTCCCAGCCCCCAAGGACTTTCGGTTGGGATTTCCCGGGCGGGACAAGGGCTTTGCGGGTGTCTCAACGCTCTGCGAGCTCCCTCGGACCCAGGCGCACACGCAGCCTCGCGGGTGCCCAGCGTGGAGGGTCTCCCCGAGCCTCCCTCTCTTTGCCAAACACCTGCACGGCACAGCACCAGCACAGCACCAGCAGCTGGGGCTTTGCAGAGCTCCCAGATGGAGCTGTGACAACACTCTACCCAGTACGGCTTACTGGTCATACTGGGTATCCACCTGACACCAACCCTAAGCAGCTCCCCCAATTTCAGCATCCCACCTTCCAGCTGGGATGCAAACCCAGCCCCCTTCTAGGGAGCAAATTCACCCTTTGGGTGCTGAATCCATCACCGGATTCAACCCCACCCTGTTTGCCATCATCACCTTTCAGCCAAAGCCCAGCAGCCATCCTGCCCCAGCCCCAGCCCCATCCTTCGCCCTCCGGATCCAGCAGCCAGGTCTCTTCCCCCCCGCGGCTCCCTGCCGGGCGTCTGGCTGAGCTAAGCGTATTTAGCGCTTTTAATTGTTCTTAATAAATCAATCCCGCCAGCCCCTTAAATCATTTTTGTGGCTTCTCTCTCTCTGCCGTCCCCGCGGCCGTGCTGCCGAGGAGCCTGCTGTCTGCAGCACTGCCGGGGGGCATGGGGGGTGGGTGGGT
>WBNH01006500.1:312458-324071 GCA_013401255.1 Urocolius indicus
CATACACATACACACACACACACACATACTCCCTTCTCTCCCCACCCTGGCCCCCCTCCCTCCTCATTCCCTCCCCGGCACCCTGCTCTCCTCCAGTCGCTCTTGCATTCTGGTATTTGGTGTGTTCCTCAGCTGCAGGAAATTCCTGATGCTCTCCATCATGCAGCCTGCGCTCGCATCCCCCGCCCTGCCGCGGCTCCCCTCCAAAGGACAGCCATGTGCAGGACAAGCCAGCTCCGCCGCCGGCACCGCTCCCTTCCCCGCCAGGGATTTGTTTCTCTCCCTTCTTTCTCCTTTCTCTTTCTCCTTCAGCTTGCTTCTTTTTTTTTTTTTTTTTTTGTTTTTTTCAACTCTAACCCTGGCAAACAACCCCCTCTCTCCTTCCCTGCCAGGGCTCTGAGGCCGCTCAGCCCTGGCCGTGTTCCCCTGCCTGCCTTTTCCCTCTTCGTCTTCCCTCTCTTCACGAGAAAGAGAGAGAGACCGCTCCTGATCTTATTTTAATTCGTCTCAGACGGTGTTGGAGTGTTATTTTAAGAGAGAGGATATGCACAGACATTGTGTTTTCTGCTTTTTCCTGGCCCCAAGCCAGGCTCTCTGGGCTGTCAGCTACCCACTGTGTTGCAGTCACGTGTGGGAAGGAGGCAGCCAGAGCCAGCCTCACAACTCCTGGTAGCAACATGGAAATCAAGTGTGCACTTTCTTCCCTCTGTATGTGTCTGTATTATTAATAGCGTCTCTCTCTGTGAGTTATCCATAATGTATCTTAATACCTGTCCGTCTGTCAATGATGTATTACGGTGTGCACACAACGGCGGCGGCGCCCGCGCCCACGGCGAGGGGGGGACAGGCGGCCCCACGGTGCTGGTGGCACCCCCAGGGTACACTGTGGGGATGGGGGACAGGACTAAGGGATGAAGGGTTCAGGGTGTTCATGGTGACAACCCATTGGGGGCTTGCAGGGAGCAAGGAGGGGATGGATGCTGCGGGGAGGATGAGGCCAATGGGTGCTGGGATGGTGCTGAGTGCCCCCCAGCCCCGGCTGGGATGTGCCAGGGGATGGCCCAGCCTGAGGGTGAGCTCACAGGGGGACACAACGTGTGGCTGCACAGGTGAGGGGCCTGGTGGGAGGTTTCCCACACGTGTGGGAGGTCGGTGGGCAGCGGGGAAGGTGCAGGTTGGATGGACACGGCTTGGGGCGGCTGGTGGGGATGGGCCTTGCAGGGCTTTGGCTGCAAGGGTTCAGCCTCCCAGGGTGGTCCTGGGGGACTCCTAGTCCTGGGGGGCATCGAGCAGGGCCTCTCCCCACAGCCACACACCTGGGTCTATGTGCAGCACCCAGCACCCAGGTCCCCACGGGTAGGAGCAGCTGCCAGGGTCTGCTGTCCCCTCCATGCCCTGGGGACAGGGACAGGACTGGGAACCACTGCAGGACTCCCAGTGCACACGAGTAGCACAGGGCATACAGGTGGCACATTATAGTTACACCCTGTGCCCACTTCTCCCTTTTACCTACACACAGGGGCGCAGACACAGATACATCACCCTCACCCCCTTCTCTACACCATCCAGGTGCACAGATGTGTGCAGATGTTGCGTGATCGTGCCTGTGCCAGGGGGGCTGCCCACAGCACCCCCTGCCCACAACCCCCTGCCCGCAGTACCCCCTGCCCACCCCTCAACACTGCTGCACCCACCATGGGTGGCTGCACGTGCCATGCACCATGTGAGAGTGCTGCAAGGACCCAGGAGCACCCCAACCCCGTGGGGTGCCCGAATGGGACAGCTCTGCACCCCGAGGCAGCGGGGAGCAGCGTGAGTGTCCTGTGGGCAGCACCCAGAAGCATCCCAGGGCCATGGGGAGCCGGAATCCAGGAAAGCGAACAGGGAAAGGAGCTCAAGGCTTCGCTTTTCTGGATTCTGGTTCCCTGTTTCTGCTCCCGGCTGTTTCCATGGAAACTGGCGTCGGACCTGGGAAAATAAGGTTAGGGTTTGCAGCAGAGGCCCTTCGCCAGCGCCTGCCCACCTCTGCACCCCGCCGAGGGCACGTGCCCGGGCAGCCCCCACTCCCTCACCCAGAGGCCACGCTCAGGTTCAGGGGCTGAGCAGCACCAGCACCCTCTGGCATCCTCCATCCTTCAGCCTGGTCACCCCCAACAGCCTGGCACACACTGGGTTAGTCTGGAAACTGGCATGGCCGTGCTGCTCCCTGGCACCCTGGTGAAGAGCATCCCTGAGGGCAGCCGGCAGTGGGACCCACCGCAGCCACAGCCCTTCCCCACCATCCCACTCTCCCCACGGCGTTCTGAACACAGCTCAGCCTTAGTGGGAACCTTCCAAGGATGCCCATGTGCCTGTGACACCCCCTCAGCCCCATGGGGACAGGGGGACACTGGTACAGTCACTGCAAACCCCGCTGCCACGTCCCCGGGTTTTACAAGGACCCAGCATTTGCCGTCTTCACCCTCCCCTTCCCCAGCTCAGGATCCCCAGTTGCTCTGGGGAAGGTGGGGAGAAGAGAACCAGGACACAACACCTCGGGGGAGCCGTGAAGACTAATGAATGGAGGCTTTTAAAAAGCACTTTGAGTGAGAAGTGCTATAGTAGGAACTAATTATTCCTCCCGCCTGCGCGCACGCTCGTATGCAGCCGCGCGTCCCGCTCGCTCCCGCAGCCACGGCTGCAGCCCACAGCCAGCACCGGCCTCGTGGCCCTGCCAACCCCTGCCACCTCAGCCAGGGAACATCTCCTCCCAGGCTCTGCTTTTCCTCCTGCTCACTGTGTTCCTGTCCCTAAACCCCCAACCACCACGGTGTGGCTGTGCACCTCCCCTGTGCTGCCATCACTCCTCCCCGCCGCCGCCCCAGCTTTGGGGGGCTGCCCACTCTCCTCCCCGTGCCTGGTTTTTGGGGAGGGTTTCCTTTTCTTTTATAACCAGATGCCTCCATTTTGCAGCGATGGGAGGCTCAGGGATGGGCAGCATCTGGAGCAGTGGGTTTGGGGTGGCTTCCCCTGGCCCCTCGCAGGTGTGACCCCGAGCCCTGGCGCATCCCGGCCGTGCCAGACCAGCGGGACCAGCCCTTTGGCAACCAGGGAGCGGGTTGGAGCGCAGCCCAGCTCCCGGCAGCGCCCGCGGGCAGCAGCAGGCGCGGGGGCTGAACCCTCTCCCCACACATCACCCCAAATCCTCATCCTCTCTAAACCCGGAGGAGCTTTGAGCTGCCTGACCCCACAGAACCCGGAGCTTTGGGGATGGTCAGTCCCCAGTCCCTGAGCGGGTCCCGTCCCGTCGGGTCCCGGCTCTGCCCGTTGCACCATTTTGCATTCTGGTGCTGGCCGGTCCCACTCCCGCCCCCACCCCGGGCTGCGATTCAGCTGTTCTTGAACTGTGTCCAGGCTGGATTCATCACAAGAGCCCTCAAGCGGCTGCAAACAAACAGGAGGGAGAGGAAAAAAAACCAAAAAGCAAAGCGAGCGGGAGTGAGCAGAGCGATCGATCGGCACCGGGGAGGGGAGCACAGTCCCTCTGGCGAGGCCAAACGCCAGCCCCCAAACTCATCACATCCAAGAGAGAGAGGGGAAAAAAAATGAAACCAGGGCTGGGCACGAAGGGAGAGGGAGAGAGGGATGCAGAGAACAAGCGGCACTGCTGGCAGGACAGGGCAGGCGAAGCCCCCGCCCCGCTGCGACGGTGATGGGCGGCAGCGTGGCGGCCGCGTTCCCTTCCCGGCGGAGCCGCTGTCGCTCCCAAACTTCCCTCTTGTGGTTATTGCAGTTCAAAAAGGCAAACGGGAGGCTCGGGCATTATGAAAAGAAGGGATAGGAAACGGCGCTGGGCAGATCGGCTCCGAGGGGGGGGGTCACAGAAGGGATTGGGGTTCACCCAACAGCGGCGGCACTGGGGCTGGGATGGGTGCGGGGTCGGGGTGCTGGGGGCCAGGAGTGAGCCTCAGCCACACAGAGCAGAGGGATGCAGGCTGGGGGGACACACGGTGTCACGTGAAGGGCGAGGGAGGGATTGCTCCTGGGGGGACAGGTTGCTGTGCCTGGGTTTTGCAGAGGGGCTGGGTAATTTTTACCACCACTAACGATCCCATCTGTGCCTGACACGCTCCAGCTCCGAGCCCGGCGCTCTGGCAGAGCTCCCCCACCTCCCTGCCCAGCCACACGGCTTTGCCTCCTCATGCCTCAACCCCTGACAGCCTGGGGCACAGATATACGGCCAGGGCACGGTGCTGGGGGGCTGCTCTGTGGCACCAGCACGGCGATGTGCCGGGTGCCGGATGGGAGGGTGGCCTCAAACTGCAGCATCCCCACTGCTCAGCTCCCAAAGCTGATGAGCAGAGATAGACACAGTTGGTGAAGCCTCACAGGCCTGAGCAGGGTGAGGGCATGGCAGGGCTGGAGGGACACACACACCATGCTCCTCAGCACCTCTTGGTGCCACCACTGTGCCCACCCACCACTCTGCTGAGGACGGTGGGTACCAGCCAGATCTGTGGGGTGACCAGGGATGCTGCACAAGGGATGCTGAGGGACCTCTGTGGGTTGCACATGTGAGAAGCAGCTAATGAAGGTTATTTTGGTGGTGGATCCTTGCAAAGCTCCACAACCTTCTCCCATGGGCACATGAGGGGGCTGCTCATGGAGCAACCCCAACCCCGTGCCACAGCCAGCACCGTGCCACAGCCAGCACCACGCCACATCCCTCCCTGCCTGGGCACCAGGAGCCTGGGATGTGCCAGCACCAGCCACCCTCTTGCCTACTCCCAACAAAGACCTGCTGGATGATGCTGCTTTTTGGGGAGGGGGATTTCACAGCCTCCTGTGCCACAGCCTCCCAGCAGGACCCCTCACAGCCCACGCAGGAGGCAGCAGGGGAGGTGCAGGGCCGGTGCCTGCGGCGCTGGGGGGGGGCTCCTCTCCCTGCAATGTCAACCTGGTGCTCCCGCAGCCGCCAAGGCTGCCCTTGGAAAAGCTGTCGGCTGCGCCGCCTGGTTTGCCAAGCCCAGGACAAGCTCTTTAGCTCGACTCTGCCAGAACAGATGCCTGGGCGACTGTAATTCTTCCCAGCATGGATGACGAGGGGGGGGTGGGTGGAAACTCCCCCCCCCCTTCTCGCCCTCAACCTCATTTAAACATCACAGTAGCCTCTCCTCCCAACTCCCTCCCCGGCTGCAGCATTGTGGCCCCACAGAGGGTTCCCCCAAAAGATGAGAGGGGGAAGGAGGGTGGAAGTTGGGGGGGGGAAGAGGAGGTGGTGATGCGTGGCCAGAGCCCGGCACACGCCGGAGCCAACGGCGCTTGGGCTGCAGGAGGGGAGGAGGGAGCGAGTGGCTGCAAGGACGAGTGGGGACCATGTGCCACCGTGTCCTTGCAGTCGCTCCCCACAAAACAACGACCCCGTTCTCATGGCAATGTCCTCTGCAAAGAGCTACCGGGGGAAGGGAGAGCACGGGAAGGGGGGAGAGGCAATGGTGATGCTGGGGAGGGCCCAATGTGCTTTCCTCACGCTGGCTGCAAAGTTTCTCCTTATGCCAAAAAGGTTCCCTCTGCACCCCAAACCCCCCCTCCAACCCCCACCAGGGCTGTGGGAGCAGGAGCTCCCAGCCCAGCCGGCCCTCCAGCAGCCACTGCACTGCATGGAGGAGGCCAGCAGCATTCCCACACAGATATTTTCTTCCATTGGCTGCGGTTTGGGGCTGCCAAAAGCCAAAACAAGAATGGAAACATCCCATATTTTTGGCAAAAATTCAATGCAGGGGCTTTTTTTTTTGAGGTGGGGGGGGTGTATTGTCCTTTTTTTTTTTTTTCCCTCTTTCTCCTCTTGCCTTTGGTCAGGAACGGAAATTCCCTGCCACGAAAACATGATGAAACCCCAAATGAAAACACAGCTCAGACCAAAACCTTCACCCAGCTCCCCAGGGATCCTGTGTGGGGCAGGAGCCCGGCGCTCAGGCTCATCCCCACGCAGCCCTGGGACACAGGACTCAGCCTGGAGCCCACTGCCAGCCCTGTGCAGGGCAAGGGGCCGCCTTGCTGTGGGGGTCTCTCTGATGTGATTGCCCCCTGGGGACGCCCCAGTGATGGGAGCTGGTGCCAGGCAGCAGAGGCTCAGGTTTGCCCATGGGGAAGGGGCAGTGCCCACGCACGGGGCCAGACAGGGACCAGCCTCACGGTGCTGATGGCTCTGAGCACAGCATTTGGTCACAGTGCATCCCAGGAGAGTGCTGGGGCCCGGCTGCCCTGAGATCCCTGTGGATCCCAGAGATCTCTGGGCTCCTTTGCAAGAGCAGCTGCTGGGAAGAGCCTCATCCAGCCCATCCCAGGGAGCTCGGATGCTGCTGAGCCCTGGGGCTCTCCCCTGCAGCCCCCCCTGCGGCGTTCCCCCCCTCCCCAGCCCTGCTTGCCACCAGATGTTGGGGCTGGAGGATGAATGGGCTCTTCCCATCCCAGTCCCTGCCGTGTCTCTGTCCAGGCTCCCGTTCCGGAGGCTGGATCTGGCCACGCAGGCTGAGGCAGGCTCTGCCTTTGTCCAGCTCCCCCCGCTGCGCTTCCCCTTATCTGGCCCGGCCGCCTGGCCAAGAGCACGCAGGAGGAGGGCTGCAGGGCTGAGGGAGAGGCCCTGAACTCTTCTCCTCTATCTCCAAAACCCCCCAAGGACTGCCGTGGCCCCTTGCAAAGCTCACCAGTGCCTCTCTTCCATTTCTGCCTGCTCCCCAAAACATGGAGACCCCACCTCACTGCTCAGGGCTGCACTCCAAAGCGGGCACAGCAGCATCTCCTCTGCACCCCCCTCATCTGCTCCTTTACCCTCAGGGGGGTCTGAGCATGTGTGGGTGGGGGAGGTAGCTGAGCATGCCAGGGGGCTGCAGGCAGGCAGTGGCTGGGCTGGGCGAGGCGGGCGTCCTGGGGGCAGCGTGGAGCCGGGTTATCTGTCTGCAGAGCTCCTGCACGCAGCAATTAACCTCGAGAGAGCAGCAGTGGCTCCTGCCAAGAACCACATTAGGTGTGTGTGGCAGCGTCTAGACATGCGAGAGACCAGAGGCCTTGCTCTGGAGAAAGGCGGCTCCATCTCTTCCTCTTCCTTGCCCAACTCTCCCCAGGGACCCCCTGGCAAGGTTCTGCCAGCACAAGGGCTGGAGCAGCGAGCACTGGGAGGGGGTGCAGGGATGGAAATGTGGGGTTGTGGGTCGAAATAGCCTCACACTGGGCTTTTCAACTGAAGCTCTGTCACTTGGCATGGCATGGCACAGTGTGGCACGGCACGGCATGGCACGGCACAGTGTGGCATGGCATGGCATGGCACAGCGTGGCATGGCATGGCACGGCACAGTGTGGCAAGGCACAGTGTGGCAAGGCATGGCATGGCACAGCCACACCACCACAGGCTTGCATCCCCATGGATGCCAGACCCCCCAAGATCCACAGCCATTGGCAGGAGGAGGTGGAAGGTGACTGACAGTGGCACCTGAGCCATCTCCCAGTCAGGAGACACAATGAGCAGCCCAGGGAGCCAGCACCAAACCCTGGGACAAACCCTGGAGATGGGGATGGAGCTCAGCAGAGACCCAGCTCGTGCCCGTCCCGGAGAGTGGGCAGCTGCCAACAGACCCCTGGGCCCAGGCAGGTTTGGCACAGGTAGGATGGAGCCAGGTGGGCACAGTGGGTGCCGGGCACCCTCCCCACTGTTGCCCCTCACACCCATGGCACCCCCTCGCTCTCAGCTCCCGGGTGCAGCCACCCCAGCCGGCTGCAGGATGCTCGGGAGAAGAGATTTTCCCGACGTTAATTAATTAAAATAAACAGCAAATTAAATACAGCAAAATTAAAATAGCTCCGGAAATTAATTTTCAACAAAACCCACCTGGAAAGGCTGGATATTTAAAGCATTAATGGAGCCCTCTGAGACCAGAAACAACCGACGAGCTCCCGGCATCCACCAGCCCCCCTCCGAGCCCCCTGCGGGGACCCTGGGCCCTGGGGACACCGGGACAGGATCCTTCACTCACAGCCCAGCCCTGAGCCCAGCACCCACGGCCCCACGCTGGATGCTTCCCCGCTCGCTGCCCCCACGTGCCCACGCGCTGCCACGCCACGGAGGGAGGGAAGCACCGGCCTCAGCCCCGGCACAGCCCTGCCAGGCCCCTGCAAGGGGAGGCTCTGCGGTGGTCTCAAGTTGGTGAGACCCACTCCAGCCCCATCACTCTCAGAGCCAAACCCAGCTGCACCGAGGGAAATCCCAACCTCCAACCCCTGCTCTGCCAACCCTGAGATGCTCCAGGAGCCCCGTGACTCTCCCCACTCATAATCCACCCCCCAGCCAAGGCGGGATTACCGTGCCAACCAGCCATAGAGCCAGGGGCAAAGCTCCTTACCAAGCGTGCCAGGCAGATCGCTGGGCTGCTGGGGGACGCGGCGGGGAACGGGCAGGGGAAGGTGCCCCGGCACATCCCCGGTGCCCAGCCAAAGCTCTGGTCTGAGAACGGGCACAACTCGTCGCACCGTTGAGGACGCAGCGAAGCGATGGCGGCGGGAAGCCCCGTCCCCGTTGGGCGCGTGCCCGCCCTGCCCCGGCACCGGCGGCGTTTCCTCTGCCCGCGCCCAGGCGTGTGCACAGGCGCAGCCCCGGCACCGGCACCCGGCACAGAAACACAGAAAAAGAGCTCCGGAAGGAAATGGAGAAAGCGAGAAGAAGTCGGCAGGTGGAGAGCAGGAGGCACCACGCAGGAGGAACCACGGCCACCCCTGCCCTGGCACGAAGGGGCGAAGGGGCACCTGGGGCTCCTCACCTTGCTGGGGGTGGGGGGCTTGGTTGTGCTGCTCTGTGGGGAAACTGAGGCACGGCGGGGAGCGGCTCAGAACGCTGCGGTCGGCACAGAGCCCCGTCACCCTCCTGGGGAGGGAAATGCTCTCCCCCCGCCACAGCCACGGGATGACACCAGCTCCCCGGCCTCCTCCCGCTCCACCCTGTTCCTGCAGGAACCCAGGAGCCCGGGCTCCGGGCGGGCGGCCAGCGGCTCCCTCCTGCCCTGCCTCCCCCGCAGCCACCCGGGGACGGCTCCGGCCCTCAGCACCCACAGCCCCAGCCCGGCTTACACCAGCCTCTCTCCCTCCCTGGGCACAAACACCTTCCTGTGGCGTGTCAGGGCGACCTTGGAGCGGTGCCACTTGCCACTCCGTGCCAAACCTCCCGGAGCTGAGCGGCGATGCCCGCGGCGGAGCTGGGAGTGTTGGAAGGGCTGGTGGGCAGGGGGAATGGTTTTTGCCCCTTTTATTTATTCGTTGGGTGGGGTTTTTTTCCCCCTCCCTCCCTTGCCAGGGACAAAGGCAGCCTGTGTGTCCGGCCGCAGGGTGTGGAGGGTGCCAGCGGTGCCGGGGGCTGCCGTGGCGATGCCGGGCCAGGCGCGCCGGGGGGCTCTGGGTGGCCGGTTTCCTCTGCACACAGATGGCTGTTTCGACTCAGTCGAGCGCTTGACCTAAATCTCCTCCTGATCCACAGGAGCTGCAGTCCCTCGGCAGCACAGCTCAAGGCAAGGAGGAGGAGGAGGAGGAGGAGGAGGATGAAGTGGGGAAAGGAGGGGTAGCGGGGAGGAAGGACCAGGGCCAGCTGCAAACCGGCGGGAGGGTCATGCTGGAGGGCCCCCACCTCGAGTTTGGCAGCGAGGCCGGCGGAGGCGGCGATGGAGGGGAAAGAGAGAAAGAGAGAGGAAGGGGAAGGGAGGGGAGAGGAGGAGGGGGAGAGAGAAGAAAAAAAATCTCCCACGCTTCACCGTCGAGCAGCGGCTGTCGCGCGCCTGCGTGCTGCACCCCGGGGCTGGAGCAACCGCCCCGTCGGGCTCGACGCCCCGACAGACCACTTCCTCGGAGAGGGGCCCCACCGGAGGAAGCTCCAACGGCTCGAAAGTTTCATCTGTGACTCAGCCTCTGGCTGGGGTGACCGAGCTTGGCCCGGCGAGGGATGGGGGATTGGTGGTGGTGGTGGTGGCGGGACCCCAGAGGTTCGAGCCGTCGGGGTTGGGGTTGGAGGGGGGATGGTTTTGTGTTGGGTTCTCGAGCTGAGGGTTGTCTGCGAGGTACCGCGCTCCACCCCCAGTGTCGGAGCAGCCCAAACCGGCTTCCCAGCGACAGCAGAAAGCTTTTAAAATCCCCTACGCGCGGCATGACTCACTCCCCAGCCAGTGCCCAAAACAAGCTCCGACACGGAGAGGAATGGCGAGAGCAGAGATGCTGGGGGCGGGCAGGAGGGGCTGGGGAGGGCCGGGGAGGGGGGAAAAAAGGGGGAAGACAGAAGGAGGGAGAGAAAAGAGAAGAGGCAGAAATAACAGCATCTGAAACTCTGCCTGCTGGAGGCTAATTGGTTCCGGCACAGCCTGGTTTGTTTGGCAATGTTTCCTCTAATCCTTCAGGCTCCCAGCTCCCAGCCCCAGGGACACGGGGACATCTCATCGCCCGGCACCGAGCCCCGGCCGGCGCTTGTGCGGCACTGCCAGCACCTCCGGGGGTCCGGTTCTGTCCCTCCTACATCACCCCCTCTCCCCACGGGGCTGCTCCCGCCGCAGGGACGTCCCGGGTACCCCTCGGTGGGTGTCGGGTGTGAGGTGCAGGGGGGAGCGGGCGGGCGAGTGCTGGGACGGTGGAGGGATGGGGGGGGGGGGGATGGGATGAGATGGGATGGGATGGGATGGGATGGGATGGGATGGGGGGGCCCCTCGGCCCAGCATGGCCCAGCCAGAGCACTAGCCAAGAGTCGGCAGCTTTGTTCCAGGTGCCGGCTCCCTTTTTTTTTTTTCATTAGGCTAATGGGATGCGGATGCATTATTCCATTCCACATGCTGCTAATGAACCACTCAGGCCAGTGCATTTGCATTAATGTGCAAAGCACTGGAGGAGGGTGGAGTGGCTGCATCTGGCCAAGGCTGACCTTCCCTGCACCGCTCAGCCTCCCCGGCGCGCAGCCCCCCAAGCCCCGCCGCGCCCACGGACCCTTCATCTCCCCGGGACGGCTCCGACACACATTCCAGGACACATTAACCAGGCTTTTCCCCCCTCCCCCCCTTGCCCGAAGCGAGCCCCAGCCTGGCCACCCCGAGCTCGCTGCTCGCTGAGCTCTGGCCCACGTGGTGTCCGGATGGTTCCCTCGCTCCCCACCAAGGATGCCCAGCTGCCTGCACCCCCCAGCCCTGACACCCCACAAGCAGAGGGGACCACAACGTCCCTCCTGTGCACCCTCCCCTGCTCCCAAAAACACAATCAGTGCCATGCCCTGCGAGGAGACTCGCTCAGCTTGTCCCCCCTCCCCGTTTATTCTCACTGGCACCTCTCAGCACCACCCCAAAGCTCCCCTGCAGCACCCCAGGGGAGCTGGGGGGCCGTCTCCCAGGGCCCCCCTCCCCAGTGCTGGCAGGCAGCGCCGGCTGCGGGCGTCATCGGAGCCCTTGGGTTGTTTGTTACGGCTCCCAACTGCCTCTGTCCCCGGAGAGGTTTCGAAGGCGAGTGACCCACGAACTGGAATGCGCAAAGCCTCCAGCAAACAGAGGCAGCTGCCTGCGCCCGCGCAGGGGGGGCGGCGAGGGGAGAGCAGCCGGGCCTGCAGCACAGCACGGCACGGCACAA
>WBNH01006501.1:5333-7833 GCA_013401255.1 Urocolius indicus
TGGGGACGGGGTGGGGTGGGGGGAAGCCAGCGAGAAAAATGGGTGCTGGAGGAAGAGCTTGCCCTCGCCCCTGAATCCAAGCGGAGCGAGCTCCGCTCCCCCCACCTGCCTGGGCCCACTCCGGCTCCGCTCCCTCGGCAACTCGGGCGGAAAACCCCCTCCCTCGAGCCATCCTGCCGCCAAGCCGCGGCCCCTGCGTGCCCTCCTCTAAATACTTCTTACAGAAATGCCTGTCCGTCGTACTGTCGGAAGGCAAGCTGCGGCAGCGCTTGTGGCACCCTGCCTCTGTAGTCTATTTGCAATAAGGAATTTTCAATGTTTCTTTCAATGCTAATAAAATTGATTCAGGTAAGATGCGCTTAATAAAATAGTGACATAATTGCAATTTGTACATAATAATACATCTGTAGTATTGTAACCTTGGCTATGAATTATGAAATCAGTGTACAGGCCAATTAGCTACATAGGGTTTTTTTTTTTTTTTTTAACTAAGACACTATAAACACTGGTTTTAAATGTCCTAATTAGTAACTTGCTCATTAATTAACTTTCTGATTAATTGTGTAGCAATCTAATTTGTAGATGAGGCACTTAAACAGTGATACCTTGTAACTCTTTCGTCTTTAAAAATAGTAATTAAAACACTGTTTTGCAATCAGTCGGCCTGCGGGTTTGAAGTGAGCTGCCCTGCGAGGCAGAGAAGCGATTTGGACTACCTCCTTCAGAGTTCCATCCCCCCCCCCCAGGTGACGCCTCGGCCCAATTTCCGAACCCCAGGGGAGAACCACTTCACCAAGGCCACGAGGACGCGGGCCGGTTACGAGAAGGGAATCTCGGCTAGCTGTCTCCTCCCCCGAGTAGCCTTTCGTCCTTCGCAGGCCGGCTTGCGGCGACTCCGCGGAGGCTTGCGGAGCGGTTTTCCCCCGCTTCCCCACCCCCATGCCCACTGGCATCAGGTCCGCGAGAGGTGATTTAATGCGCCGGACCACGGCGGCGGGAGTACATTTAAATCACTGCCTGGCCGCTATTGTAACACCCCGTGGCGGTGCCATTAGCATCAGAAAGCCAGCCACTGTCATGAATCGCTGTTTTCCACCAGAGCCATTGTGGCCCGGGTTTGTCTCCGGTCCCAACCTGCAAAAGCCTTTAGCCCTTATGGCAGATCATTCTCTAAGTGAATAGAGATGAAGGCAGGGATATTAAGTGACTCTATAAAACATCCCGGACACAATTGTGTGATTGATGGAGGACAAAGTGGGAACAGCAGGACACGGGATCCTGGGAGAAGCAGCCCTGTCAGTGCGAGAAACCCATCTCTGGAAACAGCTTCTCCTGGTGGAGTTTGCAGTCTATTTGTATGAGTAATCAGCTGATACCCCTCTCTGTCAGCCGTGTTTACTCACTGATTTTCTCAACAAGACAACCATTGACACTGGATGGATGGGGCTAATCTGGCGCAGAACTGGCGGCTTTGCAGAGGCTACAGGTCGAAAATAGAGCGCCGTGCCAGCTTCACCTCGCCTAATCTAGCGGCTAATATTTATTAGAGCCAATTTAGAGCGCGCTCCCGCAAAGAGCAAGGAAAGCCCCGGGTGCAATTAATAACACAAGCAATAACAATCGCCAGCCACGTCCTCAAATAAAGGGCGCAAATACACCCGGGAAAGGGGATGGCCACGGACAGCCTGCCCCAAAAAAGTGGGTCCGGGCGCCTAAAAAAAAAAACACACCAAAAAAACCCCACTATAAAACCCAACAAAACCCAACCCTAAAACCCAGAAGAGAGAGAGGCGAAAGAACCCCGAGTCCCCCCCTCTCTAGTGGCTCGGGCTCGGCGCTCCGCGACCCCCGGAGACAGAGCGGCAGCCTCTGAGCCATGCCCCTCTTCTTGCGGCAGGGAGGGCGGGAAACCATGCCCGTGGCCGTGTCCGTGTCCCTGCTCGCCTGGCCCCGACCCCCTCTCTCCTGAGCCGGCGGCAGTTCCTTGCTAATTGCTCGGCTCCCTTCATACACACATCTCCACTAATTTTCCATTTCTCATTCTGCGGGTAGCTGGGAGGCGGCTCGGGGAATACGGCACCTTCTCTTAGCTACCGCATGAATACAGTTTGCGGTGTCCATCAAGTCCTCCCTGTAAAGGTGGTTTGGTAAATTAGCAGCTTCGCTGTATAATCAGGCATGCGGCACAGAGGCCAGTGAGCTCTCCCGTTTAACCAGGTGAGATTTCATCATCTAATGGGCTGGGAGGTGTGACAGAGATGCTAAGTTGGCAATTAAACTTCACAAATATAATTCGATTGCAATTTTAGGCCAGCGCCAGGTTATTACTGGAAAGGGGGAAAGAAAACCCACCAAGCCTCCAGAAACGGGAACAACGGGGAAATATCTAATCTTTTTAAACAAATGAAGTAACATGGCTCCAATTTTTAATGGTGGGTGTCTTAATCATTTTATTGTCTGGTAATATATGTCTAGGCGCGTGTATCTGTTAGCACGCGTT
>WBNH01006501.1:12833-40254 GCA_013401255.1 Urocolius indicus
CTAGCATGAAACTTGGTCTGTCAGTGGTTCCACGGAAGCTGAGATTTTCACTAAAGTTAGCAGTTAGATTATATTCTTGAATATAGTCTATTATATTCCTAGGTTAGGTTAAGATACTGGTTGAGGATTTTTTTTTCTCTTATTAAAAGTAAAATTTTACCTGAGTCAAATGTGTAAAAGGGAAATTATTTCAAGCACTTGATGCCAATTTAAAAACAAAGCCAGATTTGAAAAATGAGTATATAGTTTGTTTTCATGCACAGTCAGCCATTATGCATTTTTAATACAGATTTTCCTTGTGTTTCCTCTAGCAGCATTTTTGCTATATCTATTTTTCCCTATATCTACTTTACAGGATTCTAGGAATTGCTGTCATGCACTGAATTAATTTCCCCTTGAAGAGATACCTATCTGCTTCTCTTCATCAGGCTCAATAAAAACCACTGTATTTAATAAAAACAAAGAACAGTTAATTTCAGATTTTGTTCTATAGCATTGTTTAGTTTAAAGTAAGACTAGAGCTTAGGCTGGAGCTTTTTGTAGTTCTGTTTGTTTTATCTTTGCTTTGGATATGCTGAATCCCATATATCCAGAGCCTGATTTTGCACTTCGATTTTACATATCTATGATACTACAATCAGGTCCATGGCATAGACAAAATTGCTATTTAGAGAAATGAATACTACAGTTAGACAAATCAGAAGTATTTAGAGGAAAAAAGAAACAAATACAGTTTTCAGCTATTCTGGTGTAGAATATAGTATTTAGAAATAAAGATATGATTTATATCGTACCTTCCAATGACATGTATTGCCTTTAGCTCCTATGTTTCTGCTTCTGTGCTCGCCTGCTTCACATAAAGCAGCTCTGTTGACATAAATGCAACCCTTTTAGATTTGCACCAATAAAACCAAAATAATAATTTGACATTAAGTCACCTAGCTTAAAATTGGATGATTACAATATTTTAATTAATTCAGTAAAAACAGTCCCTTCCACAGTGTTAATTGAAAAAATTAGACCTTTTAGATTTGTTTTGTGAACCTTTCTGAACTTGAAAAGAAACACAGATTTTGTCCACTGCCTGCAGACAAGCAATCAATCAGTGAGCACACTTTCAGTTCCAGCTCAGCTCCTATTTACAATACGTAGAAACCTGTTACAATAACCTCAGTCACCACCATACAAACAGGATCAAGTTATCTGGGACCAGCAAAAACTAAAAACTCAACCAATAAAGCAAAAAAAAATATCTCTCCATGCAAAATCAACAAACTAGCTAAGTAAATACAGTCCCAGCAGTCACTAATAAATACTAATTGTCCTTTAGCATAACTATCGCAGCCTTTATAAGGCTCCAAAATGCATATTTTAAAATTTCTGCTTAACACACTGTATCATTCTTTGAGTAGGAAGCATACTTCTTTCTCAACATTTTCCAGAAAAATTCCCCAGCATATTTTACGAGAATATGACATTCTAACAAAACCTCACATCTATTATTTATTAGGGTTATTCTTGTGTCTGGGTCTTTTATTTGTTCATGTTACTTTTCAAGTCACTTTAAAGTAACTGCAATTTTATTTATAAGATAAATAAAAATATAAGTAGACACAATAAAACTTACTGTCTATAAACAAAGTTATAAAATAAGGGCTATTAACTATACAACTGGTTTAATTAATGCTGAATCTATACATAATTCCTGGAGAGAGTCTCTTTCATATCCAGAATGTGTAGGGTACTAACATGAAGAAATACAGTAAGCAATAGAGAATATCAAGTGTTTACACAGATTTCACACTGCATAAAATGTGACAGACATTGAATGGAAAACATATCCTTAAAAAATGTGCTCTGGCACTATATTATTTGTATCTCTAAAAATGAAACATCCCTGGTTTCTGAAAGCTGGAGAACAGTATTATTCAATAGTTAATGTGGCACATCGCCAAATCCATGCAACTGCTTTGTTTTCTGCTGCATATAAACTGATCAAAAGTAGTTTTTTGCCTTCAGAAAAACTTTTGAATGCAACATTTAAGTATCTTAAATGTCATTTATTCATTAGGCATAATCTCAGATATGAAAATCTCAATTCTGATTTTCCCTTATTTTGATCTGACTCTAAAGAAATCTGTGAGGAATATTCTCAAATAGAAACCACAACTGATAGAAGGCTGAGTGGTTTTGCCATGAGCTTCATGAAGATCAACATCTCGTGTCTTGGACAGGATCAGAATCAGGCCACTAAGGCCAATGTAAACAAACAAACCAAATCATAAAATCACTACAGTTGGAAAAGACCTTTAAGATCATCCAGTCCAACCACTAACTTCACACTGCAGAGCCCATCACTGAAGTAAACCACATCCCTCAGTCCTCCATCTCTGCGGGTTTTTTTAGTATCTCTAGGGACAGTGACTCCACTACCTCTCTGGGCAGCCTGTTTCAATGCTTAATAACCCTCCCGGTGAAAAAGTTCTTCCTAATGCCCAATCTAGACATCTCATGGAGCAACTTGAGCTCGTTTCCTCATATTCTATCATTTGTTACTGGAGACATTGACCTCCACCTCACTACAACTTCCCTTCAGGTAGCTGTAGAGAGTGGTCATGTCTCAGCCTCCTCTTATTCTAGGCTAAAAAAAGCCTTTAACTGCAGCTGCTGAATTCAGTGAAAATTCTGTCATTTATCCCAGTAGGAAAATGAGTCTGACCATTACTTTCTGATGCTTGGGAAAGACATTGTTGCCTCTGTTCTTGTACAGTGTTCAAATGTTGTGCACTCAAGAACATGTATGTTTTTTACTCAGTGAAACTGGACTTGTAGGCTGTCCAGAAGAGGGTAAAAAAGATGAATGGCTTCTGAAACTTTCTCTTTTCACATATTATATCTTGAGACCCTGCCAAACTGTGAATCGCATTTCCCATTTGGACAGTAGTGTTTCAGTTTAGGTTTTCAATTGCATCGAACACCTGGGGACCAAGGGAAAATAAAAAGGGAGCAGCCTCTATGCCACTTTGCCATTCAATTCAAAGGGAGACCAAGCTGGAAGTGAGCCATTGACTACAATGGCTGCAGAAACACTCCTCCCAAAATGTCCTCTTACCAATACTCTAGGCTAGTTACTTTGGTATTGCTTTTCCCCATAATATGTATTTCAACTACTCGGCTTCTAGATGCTTTTAGAGAAATTTTAGAGAAATTACTGATGCATTTACTAATGGAGAAATATAAATATTGTTCAAAATTCCTGAATGTTATGGAACAGATGAGTTACATCTTAGAGTTTAGAGAAGTGTGAAAGTGTGACAGCATCTTGGTGACAGCAAAATCAAAACGGTCATTTCATTATGGCCACAGAAGCATGATTGAATTTGCTCATATGTCTGGATTTATATTATACAAGTCTTTTTTAGGGAGATTGGATGTGTACACAATATCAATGAAAAGTGTATCTAGAAAAGGGGGAAATTGCTGGGTCCATAAACTGGAAAGAGTAGCTGTAAATTGCCTTGATTATCACTAACTATGATGAACTTAAAAACATTTGTAGACAGAAAATGCAAGATACTAGAGAAATACTTGACCATTTTTGCATTATTTCTTTGACCGTGGTTTCCTCCTGTTGCCTAGAATACTAATAACACAAATAGCCAGGTCTTGGAGGTAATGATATAACTAGATATGTAAATTTTCCTGTACTAGAAACCAGGAAATTATTAAGTAGTACACATCCAAAACCTCCCCTCCTGCCTGCGAAGATACGCCATCCTTTGGGAGAACTCTGTCTGCACCCACCGTATGTTCCTTCTTCTAATACCTCCTATTTCTCCAAGCTCTCCTCATATGAAAGAGGGCACAAATAAACTTTCCTGAGCAAGACTTTGTGATCAAAAGCACATAGGCTAACATCCTCATGATAATTTCTGAAGTTTCAAGTGGTATGTGAAAAAAATACTGCCAAGTCACTGCAGATTTCCATGGGACAAAAAATGCCCCAAGCAATCTGTACAGAACTCTGTAGACACTGTTATCTCTGACATCACTTCTTTTACATGCTCAAAGATGACAATATTATCCCTTCATCATCTCAGGTTTTTTGAAAGCAGAAGTAGCTACACTTTGGATCATTCCTCTGACTAAGTGTAATTTAAGCTGCAGGGAAGGCAGCTTAATGAAACTTACATTTCAGTAAGTACATGCTGTAAATAAATATTGTTACCCTCTTTTTACAAATGAAACAACAAAGTGTTCAATACAGCTAAACCAAATTAGCTGCAAAAATGCATTGGAAAACAGGAAGTCTTTGTCCAATGCCAAGTAAAATTGTGTCAAAGACAGAACTTTTTGGAGTAATCAGGCAGTGCTTTCTGATTTCCACGAGAAACATTAAAAGGGCTGCAGTCTGGAGATATGAGACCTACCAAATGGACAGTCTGTTGCAGTGGAGCTGGGGAAAGAATTGACTAGACATTCTCATCCAGTCCTGCCTTTGCTTTAGCAAGACCTGCAGTAACACTCTGTTTATGTCCTCAAATAGATAATAATGAATTTAGTTACATTTTCCTAAAAATATAAATGTCATCAAGAAAGACTGATTTTGTGATACACATATTTACATGCAACTCTAGTAAAACACACTTCAGGGATATACAAATCCTGCTGAGATACCTGCATAAGCCCATTCACATCGATCTTCTCTCTGATTTCTATAGCTATCTATGCTCATGAGGACTATGGGTGATCCAGTGGTAGAGTTCAAGTGTGGGAAGGTCATTTTTCATTTAAGAAATTACTTATTTGCTAAATTGAAACTTTCAGGTGCTGTTGCTGTTCTTGATTTCAATAGATATTGTCTTGAATGCAGAGGAGAAAAGCACTACTAGAAGCTGTTTACTTCCATAACTCAAATAAGGGGGAAAGTGTTGCATTGGTGTGCAACTATAAACAAAAAATAAAGTACTTCCTGAACTGTTCAGAACATAAGGGCAAGATGTGTGTGCATTCCAGGGCACCAATCCACAGCAAACAGAAATGGTGAAAAATCCTTTACTTCTTGCAAAAAGTGATGTTTATTCTTGAGAATATTTTTGCATTGGTGTGCATGAACCTTCACCCTACTTACAGAAACTGCAAAAAATTGATTATTTTACCATACAAAGTGACCTGCTCTGTAGTTCTCATGTGTAAAATATTCATTTTCCTGAACAAAGAGGAAGAAGGAGGAGTTTGTATTGGGAAGTGATATTTACTGAGGTTGCAGTGTAGTAGAGCATATGTTTAATTTTAAGAGTAAATTTTTCATAATTAAATGTCTAAGGGTAGTGCTCCTGTTATGGAATTTTTGGTTCTGACTCTGCTTCATTACAAGTCCTTTATGAAAACTTACCCTACCAAGCTCTGCTCTGCCTTGACCTCACATGAAGTGTGTTCTCCTGGCTTTACCTGTGTCACACTAGTGTTTGTATACCTACTCCCCAATGTAAAACCATGTTTACAGTAATTTGTTTACAAGGCATAGCACCTTTTTGTCATTTAGAAAGAGTTTCTCATATCTTTTTAATCCTTGTCACTCAAAACCAACTGTGTTCATATACAGAAAAGATTTAGTAGTAGCCATAGCTTTTCAGATTTGTTGATGTCAAGGTCATGTTGTTGTCCATTGTAAAATATATATTAATCACTTGCCTCTTCCTCTCCAGATCCTTCAATTCCTTCTCCTCATAAAGTCTGTTATATCTTTTTCTTCCAGATACTTGCTCTGTACGAGTTAAGAAAAAGATAAACTAGGCTAAACTATTGCTTTGAGGACATTCCTCTATTTTTTTTTCTTTTTTATATCAGAGACACTCATTCAAGGGAAGATGAAAAGTAAATAGCAAAATTGAATCTATGTAGGAAATACCAATCCCATATTTAATTCTGCTCTGTTGCCAGATGATAGAAGAATTTTTACTTCCAGCACAACATAGCCACACTTTGAAAATCACAAACATTTCAGCTTTAAGCATGTGAGATTTCTTTCTGGACAGTTTGTACAAAAAGAGAAACAGTTTAGCGGAACATAGATCATTTAATGCAAGCACTGTCAAGCTGGTGTGCCATTTCCCATGTGAGGATACAACTGATCTAACTGATCAGCATCATAAGAATACAGTTTCCATATTACTGATGTTAGTGGTTTTAAAAAAAATGGATGGCTACATGAGTGTGAATGGCTTCATTGAATTATAGGATTAGAGACCTGTAAAAAGCATTCTAGACTGGTATGGTGTGACAGAAAAAAGGCTTGATGGCATCCACCTGTCCCAGCGTGGAAAAGTATCTGAGCATAAGTTGTTGGGACATATAGGGAGAGCTTTAAACTAGAATCAAGGTGGGAAGGAGACATCAATAGGATTGTGGAAGGTAAGCCAAAGGCTGGCATGGTATTGGCTGACAGTGGAGATGATACCAGGAATATTTACACTGCTCCTGGGAGCGCAGAAGGCTGATGAGTGTACCTGAAATGCTTACACATCATCTCACACAGTATGGAGAACAAACAGGAATCTACATCTTCTGCTTACACCTCTGATTTAGCTGGTAGCCAAACTTTTTAATTACATTATAAATTTTTTTTTTTTATCATAGCATCATATTCTTAGTTATATCATTATATCATTTTCTGTTTTCTAGATCAGAATATCAAAAGTTCAGTTTAAAAGGTTTGGATAAGTTTGTACTTTCCTTTAGGATATTTTCTGCTGTGCACATGGATAGGATAGATGGTCAGAGATGAAACTAAATGGCAGAATGCTCTTGGATTTTGACATAAATATAGAGATTAATTAAAACTACTTACCCTAATTATCAATCAAATATCAAGAATATGAAATGAGAACAGATACGTGGGATGCTCCATATTATGTTCCACACTAAACAGGTTTTAGAGATAGGGACATCCTGGACTCACATGGACTGAATGCTCATTAGCAACTGGGGTTCATGTTCTTGTGTGGTTTAATGCCAAGGGAATTGACTCTACCACTCTGTAATGTGAAGCAAGAGAAGAGACAGTGGTCAGAAATTTCACCTTGAAAATGCAGTCTAGAGGGAATTAAAAATGTTGCCTAAGGTACATCTGGGAATTTCAGGCATGAAATGACATTATCAGTTAAACGGTTAAACAAAAGGTTTAATCTCTGTTTCGTCCGGGTTCTCTGTTCACTGTGGGCCAACCAAGCTAGATGAAGTGAGATGAGCTCCTTCTCTACGAGTGTCTCTTTTGTGGGACTGTTCAATCTATCACCAGTTATAGACTCAGGAGCCAATTCATAAGAAGTAATTTTAGAAGCTCTGGACAGATTTTCTAGACAGAAATCACGTTCAATTCTTCTTTATTTCTGCAATATACACTTTCATTTATCAATGTATTAAAAGAAAGGCAGTCAGAAAGTAAGGATTTCTGGTTAGAATTATTGGTGCCACTCTAAACCATCAACTCTGTCTAGGATCTGTCCCTCAAACCTTTTTCCCCAATGGGGATTTAAGTAGATTGCTAAGTATTTGACAGACCTCAGTATCAAGATCAATACTGAATTAGAAGACATAGCTAAGCATAACCGGGGGAAAATAATTAACAAAATTAAGGAGGGTTTTGCTCTATGGGGAACTATTAAAGTTATCTTTATGGGGTCATGTAAATGTAATAAAGATTCTGCCTGCACCACAATTTAATTCTATATCAGAAAAGGTCCCTGTAGATGTACCAAAAGATTATTTTACTAAAATTGAATGTGTATCCTCTTCTGGACGAAGGGAAAGGGGAAGAAAATCTTAAAAGTAGAAAGCCATGAATTTTACACAACACATTTAAAACTGTCTAAACTCCATCTATTTCAATAGTTGGTTCAGATGCCACAGTTCACACAAATAGTTATTCTGCTCTGTGAGAAAAGCAGAACACGGTGATAAAGATGTGCTCTAGGCTGGTGACCTGCTTCATGACAATTTAACCAAATCTTATTTTTTTGTGTCATAAGAATACAAAAAATGACAGAAAATAATCTGTTAGAAAAATCTCAGGTAATACGTATGTGTCTGTAAGTATTTGGGTTAATTCCACTTTAGAAAACAGAATGCAGACATGATTTTAATTTGCCTTTTTACAGGAAAGAATTCAGGCTACAGAGTGTGATGTTTTAATAGATCTTCTAGAGATGTGTGTGGCAAACCTGACTTGTTCATTACTGATTTAAATTTTTCTAACTAAATGCTAGCATGCATCCCTCTGAGGATCTGTTGTACTTTTTTTTTGCCTCTTCTTTTCCATTAGCACTTTTGCAGTTATACTAAAATGAATTTAATCCGTTCAGAAGTTCTCTTAAAATAGTGTCAGTCCTTTTCTTAGGTCAAAAACAAGGCCATCATGAGAGAGCATCAAACTGATTTAACTTTGCTCTGTAACCATAACATGTATGGTGACTTTCCTCTTGGCTCCCAGCTTTCTCTGTGGTTGAAACAATCCATATAGTACCTGATGTTTGATCATCAGTGAAAAGACGATGGTGCTGTTTAAGTTGGGGGACCTGAGAAGACTTTGTGGGTTCACACCCGGACTGTATCACAAATCCATGTCACCGCAGTTCCCTGTGCTTTCTTTTAATGAGAGCCCAGGACGTAAGTGCAGGGAAGACACTGCAAGTTCCCAGAATACACTTTCTAGCATTTATTGCAACTCTCTTAGTTTCTGATTCATGAATTTTTTAACCCAGCATGACAAGCATGATCTTTGCCACTTCATCAAAATGTACCTCTGCTGAGTGTCAGGTCAACATAAAATGTTATGTGAGGCTTTTTGGCCTGATTTGATAATGCTCATCTATGGGATCAGTCCCTAGTGGCATAAAAAGCTTCTTTACTTCTATAAAGGTTTAAAAGACCTCTAGTCTCTACATTGAACTGCACTAAATACTGGTACTTAACAAGTACACGTAAGCAATCATGATTAAACCGCCCTCTAGTCACTTTTCTTCAGGACTGATTTTGTTCAGCTACCACAATTTGTTCACTGCTTCCAAATTAGTACTAAATTACTATTCTTTCCAATGTTTTAAGTAAATGTATTTTTAAACTGGGAGACAAGCACTGCAATTATCATCATGAACATCGGTCTAGCCAGGGAGTCTTCTCTTCATAGTGCCATCTGTTTCAGAGGATAGTAAGAACAAGAGCAAGATGTGGTCTCATGTGTCTCACATGCAAGTCATTAGCAGATCAACTCTTGATATCTGGAAACTAGCTTAATTCTCAAAGTTCAGCCTTTACATTCACTTCCGAAACTCTTTGGCATTGACATAGCATTCAGTTCGACACAGCAGAGGCCAACTCTTCCTCTGAATACTGCTGTTCTTGCCTTCACTGATATCCAGTGACTTTGCCCGTCTAGCTGATTGCCAGGTGAATACAAATCTTTCACCATTTTAAATTCACTGTCGTCTTCCTTCACTATTCTGTGGCACTTGTATTGAAAGATAGAATGGAGAGTGTTTCCTATTTGTTATTTTAAATATTTTAAATACTATTTTCACATCCTCTAATATTGGTGTCTTTTTTTCATAGAAAGTAAACCTAAATCTCTTGAACCTCTCACTGCATGTGAGTTTTTACATGCCTCTGTCTCCGTTCCCTTCTCTGCTGGGTTTGTGTGGTACCATTTCTGATAAGGGGCAAGGGTCTGTAATGGTGACTCTTGCAAGAAGGTGCTCAAAACTTTCCCCATCTCTTTGTCAGACCCACCACTGGGGCTGAGCCAATTGGGTGCCTCAGTGATCACTTTCTTAAGAAGAATCTGGTAGAGGAGGGTTGTTCGGTGGTAAAAGGAGTTCAATGAGACAAAAGCAACCATATGGACCCCAAGGTCAGGAAGTAAGGAGGGAAGTAAGGAGGTCTACTGGAGCAGAAACATCTCCTTCATCCCATGGTGAGATGGTTGCTGTTCCCTTGGAGCTGAGACCTGGCAGCGGCTCACATAGGACCCCATGGCAGAAAGCTGGGCTGTGCCCAGAGCGGCCATGACTGTGAGGAGGCAGCTTTGGAACAGAATGTGCCTGGAGTTGTGCTGCTGCTGCGGAGACCCGTGCTGGAGGAGTCTGTGAGGAGCTGCAGACCTTGAGAAGGACTCATGCCACAGGGGTTCATTAAGGACTTTACCTCATGAGAGAGATCCTACATTGGAGCAGAAGAAGAATGTGAGAAGTCCACAAAGCAGCAGAGGCCATCTGTGAGAGATTGACCACATCCCCCATTTGCTACCCCCTGCACCTCTGAGGAGAAGGAGGTAGAGATACAGAAAGCAAGAAGCTGGCCTAGGAAGAAAGGAGAGGTGGAGGAGGGAGATCTTAAAGGACTAGTTGTATTTTTCTTATCATCTGGCTGGTTTTTTTTTTTTTTCTGTCCTGTTTCTAGTTGGTATTAGATTAAACTGTTCTTATTTTCTTCCCTAAGTCTAGTAGTTGAATCTGTTTTGCTCAGAAGTGTAATTGGCCATGAGCCCTCAATCCACAAGGTCCTTAGTTGTCTTTTCTCCTCCCATCTCACTGGGGCTTCTGCCACCATCCTATGGAAGGTGGGGAGTGGGGGCAGGAGGAGTGTGAGGGAGTGGCTGTGTGGTGCTTCATTACCAACTGCACTTACGATTTTCATTCTGTAGGTCTTCTGGCACCATTCCAATATTACATGTTGATCTCATGTGCAGCCTCAAGTCTGAGTCCAAGCTACTTCACCTTTCCATTGTTTGGGTGTAGATTGGACTGTGGCTAGGGTGTGTGATGAGATTCAGCTGCAGCCCATCATACCTTTAGTGTGGTGAACACAGAGGGCTTTTGGTAAGGGCATGTGATGAGATTCAGTTGCAGCTATTCTACCTTTAGTGTAGTGAGCACAGAGGGCTCAGCCTGGCCCACTGCCACATGTCCCAGTACAACAGTATTACCTGGTTGAGGCTTGCAGAAACCTTATCTACTGCAGTCCCTGATCCAGTCTTCTGTACCTCAGGTACAGATTGTATAGGTTAGGCTGTTTGACTATGAGTTGCCAATTTAATGTTACAAATACTTCAACATGGAGAGGTGGAGCTTAACTGTGTGTAGAATCATAGAATCACAGTATCATAGAATGGTTCGGTTTGGAAGAGACTTAAAAGATCTTACAGTTCCAACCCCCCCGCCATGGGCAGAGACACCTTCCACTAGACCAGGTTGCTCCCATCCAACCTGGCCTTGAACATTTTCAGGGATGGGGCATCCACAACCTCTTGTAATCTGTTCCTGTGCCTCACCACCCTCACAGGGAAGAACATCTTACATATTATCTTAGCTTACATATTATCTAAATCTACTCTTTTAAGGCCACTACTCTGGGCTACCTAGACTTTGGGTTGTCTTGTGCTCTTTTGTCTTATGGAGTAACAGACATAGCCTAATTCTGCAAATATCCCTTTTAGATTCAGTAAGCAGAACTGAACACTGTATTCCAGAGGAGATAAAGTATTTATAAGGCCATAAAATGCAATGACATTTTATTTTCTGCCTTATTATTATCCAATTTCAGATATATCCAAACACCTTGCCTGCTTTTGTTGAGTACAGCCATTTTTTAGTTTGGAACTTCACCGAGCTACATACAATGCTTCTTCTTCCTTACACTTTTATGTTTTATCTCATCAGCTTTCATGTTGCTTGTTTAACTAGCTTTGTCAGGTAATTTTGAGATTTTTACAGACTTACTGAGACTTGTGTATCTGAATAGCTTTCATCACCACAGAAAGTTACTTGCAATATGTTGTTCATTAACATGCTTGTAATCAAAGTGAGGCCCTCTGAGACTTTGGGAGTAAATTAGGATTTTGGAAGACTCTGAATAAACAAGTAAAAATACTTCTTCTCCTCAGCATGATTACCTGAAAATATAGGAAAAACTATTTCAGAGTTACTGTTCTGGGAATCATGGTATATCACTTTTGGTATTTCAGATGGGTAATGATGAAGTGCTACTAGAAGCCCAAATACAATTAAGAGGGATTTTAGGACATTGGGACAGCTGCTTAAGAGATCAGGAGCACAGGTCATATTCTCCTTTATCCCTCCACTAGCAGGGATGAATGAGAGAATTAACAGGAAGTGCCATCAGATGAATTCATGGCTCTGGGCTGGTTATAGGCAGGGTTTGGGTTTTTTGATCATGGGTGGATATACAAGACACTTGATTTGCTGACAGCAAGTGGAATGCACCTATCTCAGAGGGGGAAAAGGATTCTGGGGCAGGAGCTAGCAGGGCTCATTGACAGAGCTTTAAACTACTTTTGAAGGGGGAAAGGGATATACCGGGCCTCCTTATGAATAAGTCCAAGGGAAGAATGCCAGAGCTCATAGGATGTTGTGCTAGTGAAGACTGCCTTCTCAGTGGATACAGGACTAGACATATAAGGAGAAATGAAGAGGCAAGGGTTGTTGAAGATTTTGAAGTCAGAGAAACATCTGAGAAACATCTGGCAGCAAACAGTCCTCACACTCACAAAAAGGTGTTGGGATCATCAGCTCATCTGAAATGCATCTGTAGCAATGCACTGAGTATGAGCAATGAACAGGAGGAGCTTGAAGTCATGATGCAAAAGGAAAGCTATGACAGTTGCTATCACAGAAACATGGCATGATATACATCCCATGACTACAGTGCCACAACTGACGGTTTACAAGCTCTTCAGGAGGGATAGACAGTGAAAGAGAGGACTGTTATGAATGTTCAGAACTTAGGTATAGTGATAAGTAAGATGATAAGTATAGATGAAATGAATCTATGATTCTGTGGTGATATGTGGTCTTCTTGAGTGGCTATTTTCTGAAAGGCTATTAGGAAAAAGCATTAATGTCAATGTTTTCATAGAATCATAGAATCGTTTCAGCTGGAAGAGACGTTTAAGATCATCGAGTCCAGCCTTCATCCCAGCCCTATCAACCACTAGGCCATTTCCCTAAGTGTGTCTTCCAACTGTGTCTTATACATCTCCAGGTATGGTGACTGCACCACCTCCCTGGGCAGCCTGTTGCAATGCCTGACAACCCTTTCAGTAAAGAAATTTCCCATTTTCTTCAGTGAGCCTCACATGGATCAACTGCCAAGTAACCTGCTGTGGTCTCAATGTGTGTACACAGCACTGAAACTTCACTTCTCTGACTACCCTTATGAACCTGAAAGCTTTATTTCCAGAGCTCAGGAGTGCTATTTTCAACTTCTTTCTGAGATTGCCTGCTTTTTGGTATCAAATAGGCTCATGGACAGCTAGCTATTCTTAATAGCTTTCTGCTCATCTGTGAGTTGAAATGCTATGAAAAATGTGAAAAAGGATTTGGAAAGGTAGATGCCACATCACTGGAAACACTCAAGGTCAGGCTGGATGGGGCTCTGAGCAACTTGATCAACTTGAAGACATCACTGCTCATTTCAGGGAGGTTGGACTACATGACCTTTAAAGGTCCCCTCAGCCTAACCCATTTTGTCATTCTATGATTCTTTGACATTGCAGCTCCACTGGGTCACCACTGACTTGCGAGAAAAGTGACTGCTTGGATGACAGGCAGCCTTCACAACCCTGTTTATCCAACATATTCAGACATCTGGGGACTTCTTTCCATCCCGTACTTTATACTCAGACTTTGGGGTTCTAATTTCTTTACTAGCTTGCCTTTATGGTAGTAGATATATTTGCAAATTGATTGGTTAAAAAAGGAACACCAGATTGAGAACTTGCAGCATTTAGCTCCCTTTTCATGACTATAATTAGTAACACAAACAGTTCATCAGAATAGACTGTTTATGCTCAAATCTCATTCTTTTGGATTTGCAGATTTCATAATCTACAAACATTTGTGCAAAACTATGCCACCTGGATGTTTGTAATTTGAGGACTCGGATTTCTGTGTAAGGAGGAAAACCCACCTACTTGTAAAGGGAAGACAGACTTTAAAAAATCCTCCTGCTCTGCAGTGATACAATTTTCAGACACAGTAAGACAAAAAATATAAATGATGCTGGAGTCTTTCATTCCAGACACTCTGTCTCCCTAATGATACATCAGAGTATTTTCATCTAACCTCTCCTGCTAAATCATTGGTAGTATTGGCTAGATATTGATGATAAATGTATCATATTGATAGCTAAATATTGGTAGCTAAATGTATCATAATGCATCACTGTAACATCTTCAATACCTGTTGATAAATGGCTTCAATCTCTTGCTACAACAGCAATTTATGAAAGAATATAATATAAACTTCAAGATAAACTCCCACAATTTGAAGAGATTGCCTCTTTTTACACTTTATAAATAGAAGCAAAGATTGTACATCTCCTCCAATATATGTGTTGAAATGGTCTAGTCTAATTCCCGAAAGGACAAGTACAAGCTCAAAGAGGAGCTCTTTTCTGGTCTAAATTGTTGTAACTCCACGAGAGCTACAGCAATTTACTCCCAAGAAGGATCTGTCCCCAGAGGCCTGCCTGCTGTTACCTCTCCACCTCTTAAGCCTTACCAAAGTGATTCCTTTTTCAGTCATTTTGCAAGGAGCCCTTCAACCAAAGACAAGTGCTTGGAGATCCTGAGAATCAAACAGATTAATGTATGAAACAAGACATTTCATATCTTATTATGAAAAAAGATAATTTCACATGAAATTATCTTTCTCAACTGCAGCAGGTGCTTCCACTCTTTCAAATTGTTACCAGAGGGGCACAATATTTGTTTCTAATCATAAAAAGTCTTAAGGCTTTTATTCCATGGTAGAAATATATTATGACCCAGATAAGACACTGACCCGACTCCTTTTTTGGATGAACTTGCACTGACTAACATCATGTGCTGGTCAAGTGGAGAGGTAAAAAAATTCCAAATCAAATAGTTAAAATATTTTCAAAGTATTTCAACAGCTTTTTTCCACAAAACATAAGTGGAAGGTGCAAAACAAGTGACAGCAAGGCCCATAGTTTATATCATTGTGCACATTTCCACCTCTTGATTAGTTAATTTATCTCCAAGTTGTGCTTGTGAAAACCTTTATATATCATCACTATTTATTTCTGGTATGGAATAAATGTACACATGCATTTCATCTAATCAAGGCAAGAACTAGTCGACAAAGTGTTCCTCATGATCTTTTAATGTATCTCTTTCATATATTCCCTTCAAAGGTCTTCTCCTTGTCTTCTGTCAAGCTGTTGCAAGCACAAAAATAATAAATACTTACTTTGTATTCCAACAACTTTATACAAGTGCTCTTAAAATACAAGCTCTCCAGTGAGACAAGGGAGAGAAAATTTGAGTTGTAGCTCTCTTATCTTAAAATGAGAGAAAATCTCTTATGTTCCATTTGTGCCCTATCCCACAGCCACTGCCTGGGAGCTAAGGGAGGAATGATCTCTCCTCGATACATACAGCAACAGCGTATTGACAGTAACACTAATTCTTGAAGCAGAGACCCCTCAGGACCCTGCAGGAAAAACCCCAGGAGGTACAGGTCCATCAGTTTCCCTGCAGCAGCTCATCTCACATCCTAGCATCAGTACGGCAATACAGACTAACCCTGACCAGAGCACAGCCCCAATACAGAGGCACAGAAATCTGCTTGCAAGAAACCTTGGGACAGGTTGCCAAGACACAAACACCTCTTTCTAGGAGAACAGGACCTTGTTTTCATTATGCTGATGTTGCTGGACAGTAAAGAGGACTTACACTTTCAGCTTTCCTTTGTCTTGTGTTTGCATGCAGGACAGTCAGTCCTTCAGTATTTCAAACACTTACGAATCTGGCTAAGCCTCCCTGGGTTCTTCTGAGTCCACTTTTAGGGTGATGGAATACCAGATTACAGTGGGAATTATTGGAAGGTGCCAAGAAGTGAGGACAACTTTAAAGACCCTCTTGTTCTTCTGTTAACACAGAATACCAAAAGGGCCTTTTGGGCCCACAGGCTTCCTTGTACAGAACAAATAGGGATTGCTGGAGGGCAAAGGAGGCCGATCAAGGACTTCATAATTAAATAAAACAAATTAGCAAATGTCAGTCAGCCACTGGTTCTAATGAAGCAGTTTAGTATAAATAAACACTCATGGACTTATACATAAACCCAGAGCTTTTATGGACAAGGTCAAGCCAAGAAAACCCTGTCAATATTCAGCTATAAGCCGAGCATGTTTCTCAACTCTCAGACAAGGTAGTTCCCCTAAGTGCACCTCTTTGGTTTGTATTTCATTTTTCCTTTCCTTTCCTTTCTTTCCAGTTGCTCACAAGACCAATAAATGACTAAGTAACACCATTACTGTAAAACAAGCTGCACAGCACAAAGCTGTATTTACTGCAATGATTGTCACATTATGGTTTCCATACTATTAAATGTTTACTTTAGGGCTTTTATGACTCTTACTGGTATAAAGGTTATTCTTCCAGCTTCAAATAAATGCAGGAGGAGGCAATTTTCCAAGTGGTGCAAAAAAGTTATGCACACAAGTCTTGTTACTCATGCACTCAATAAGAAAATTTACGTCCCTGCCCACACCTGGCCCTCCCTGCTTTCTCAGCAATATGCAGCAAGATTTAGAAAATGAAGAGATAAAAAGTTTTGGCCTGAGTGTCAGTTAAAAGAAGAAGACACTCTTTTTCATTAATTATTCCACATTATTATTTGATCTACTTCATTCCCTGCACGTTTTAAGCAAAGCATTTGCTGAGCATAGGGTCAATACATACAAGCTACATCACGTATCTGCCTTTTTCAGCTTGATGGTATGACACCCAGGCTATGTTCTTCCCTTTCCTAAGAGCAGTGTTTTATTTGTTCAATAGACACAGAGGAGGAATGTGTTGACAGTTCTAAAAACAGAGGAATTCAACCCAAGAATTCAAAGGGCCCATTTGTTACTTGGGAAGTGTTACACAGAAGTGAAAAAGTTCCGAATGTTATGGGTTATTACTGGCAAAAGTTACCTGTAATATGCTGACAACAGAGCTGAGTGTAATCATAAACTCAGAGAATAGGTCACATATTCATGTTGTGCTTGCATTGATTAAGGCACAGAAATCATGCTAGATCTGGATCAGTAAACACATGAACAAGCTGCAACAGTTCTTGTGATTCTGGAAAGAACAGATTTAAGAGATTGTGATGGTATTTCACAGGCTCTATCTTCCAGATTCTTGTTAGTCTTTACCTGCTCATAGTATAAACAATTAGAAGGAAACTTTGATTTAAATAGGTGATTTCATTTTTGCTTTGCATTTCTACTTAGTAATTGACACCGTTCACACTGACTGGCATAATAATTAACACGAGTTGATCTGCAACCGTATTTGCAATGTATATTTGATACATTTAAATATTTTTTTATTTTATCATATAAATAGTGAGAATGTAAGAATTATTGTAATTTGTTCTGATTCTTATGTTTTACTTGCATTATCTAAGAAAATGGCAAAAGACTTTTCTACATTATGATTTTGTTTGGGTTTTGTATCAAAATGCATTGGGGTAGAAAATAAAAAGCTATTTAAATGCATAAAACTGTTTTAATTAATTGCATTTAACTGCCTTAAGTATACAGCATCACTTTTTTTCCTTAAATAAGGGAACCATATTTAAAACTAGCCAGATTACTAAATTAATAAAGTGGATAAATTATTTAGTGAACAGAGAGATTATTTCCTGTCTCCAGGAGCTAATACTTAGAGGTCTAACATGCAAATAAATGGCTAGTGAGATTATTGGAAGTGCCTACAGGGGCTAGTGCCTCATTTCCCCTGAAGTCAATAAGAGTTAGACATTTAATCTGTAGGAGGGATTTTGAAACTCCCACTGGTCATCTGTTTTCATCTCCAAGCACTAAAATATCTTTGTATATCTGACCCTTCAACATTAGGGTTTTGTCCATGTTATCCTCTCATCTTTTTTATTCATACACTAGAAGGAAAAACAATACTGCATTTTGATCCTTCAAACTGTTTCTGAATTTTCCGTAAGCAGTGTTAATGAGATGACAAAAATATTTGTTGTACCTGCTAGTTCAGCTAAAACAAACATCACAGAAAACAGAGGTTTTTCTGTACAGTAAAACACTTGAAAACATGCAAAATCACAAAATCTGCACCACAGTAAAGGCAGGAAAATTAAGACATTTCTGTATTTGACAATGTAACCATTATTTTAATAAAGTCCATGCCAACCTTAAAAATTTTATATTTTCCTACTAATTCACTAAGTAGCATTGTTTGAGACACTGAGTTGGAGAATCTTTCTAATATACTGAAACAATGCTAAGAAGACATAGGCTTTAACAGTGTTTTATCAGAGTTTTACATATGATTTCAGTTTTCTCTTTAATGCATTTATTACATTTTTAATTGAAACATAAATGTCTATGTTTAGGCTAACTTCTGAGCACCTCTAGAAATTCTAGGAACCACACAGGGTGTCTGGGATGCTGATAGTCACTGGGGCATTACATCTCTGCAGACAGAATCTAAGCAGGATTCTTCAAAAAGTACTAGTGTGAAAACCATACCTACCATCTTAAATTTGGCCTTTCAGTGGTTTCTCTGATGTAGTTACAGGTGCTTCCTTATACTTGGGATGCCCTGCCTGAACTGTCTAATGGATTTAGAAAGCTACATTTATTTTTTTTTAAGCTCAAATGCATTAGTGCGGCAGATTTATCCAGTAGGTCAGTGGTTCGTGCTTTCACCTTGTTTGAGTTTCCCCTTCTGTCAAAGAAGGTCTCCTAAGACAGAATCCATATGACGAGGTAAGTTAGGACTTTCTGAGATGGGAGCTGTCTTTAATCCACCTGCTGATATTTTATCATTTTGCATACAAATATTTTTGCACAGGAACCTCACGTAACCACTTTGCTGTGTTGCTGTTCTCTCTCTGCTTCAATCATATGGAATTACCACAGCAAACATGAAGCAGCACTAGCAGGAGAAAGTTTTTTTCCATGCCTCACATGCACTCACAACAGATGTTTTGCTGGCAGGAGAAAATCAGGCATTGACCCACATTTTTTCTAAATCCAGAGCAGTTAAACTGCAAATAATCACTTCAAAGATGTGACAGAAAGGCTTGCTGGGATTTCTAAACATAGGTGTGGCATGCTATGCATGGTCAGCACCGACGTCTTTCTTTGCACACCTAGAGGAATGTTTCCAATGATTGATGTTGGAAAAGTAGTGCCTACACACTCTAAACGACTCTGGGATAAAAAGTGAACTCAGCTGGGGAGAGGATCTGTGGGGGAGTGTGTTGCCTTTTCAATTTAAGCAGAGTGGATTCATCTCATCTAACTTCAATCATTTGTAAATGACGAATCATCCAAACAGTTTTAGATGTCCAACCTACACAGCATGAACTGAAGCCTAGAGCTGTCTCTCTTCGGTATAAAAGAAACTTAATAGGCACAGACTAGACACCGAATTGGGTCTCAGATTAATTTCAGCAAGATGAGTCTTACCACTTAATTATAATTCAGGTGTACTTGATATTCCAAGGGCTTAATAGGACTGAATGCTCCGGTGTAAAATTGGAAAGCTTTATATATATTGAAAATCATAAATTATATTTATAAAAAGGTTTTCCTTCCTCACTGAAGACTAGAAATACAAAAACCCCATTAAACGGATTTGATAAGGCTAATTTTAGCAAAAACAGTATTTCCATAACTTTTACAGTGTGGTGTTTTGTTGAAATTACTTCTATCATCTCCTGCACTTAGATGCCCTCTGTGTAAGTATATAGACCTCTACCTCATCTTCCTTTTCCACTAAAAAAAAGCAAAACAAAAAAACCCACCTTGATAGTGTAGTAGCAGGACTTCAGTCTAAAGATTGTTCTCAATGGGTAATTTCCAACCCTTCAGCTGAGTCTGCAGTATGAGAATCTGGTTCCTCAGTTCAAGAGCAAGTGTTTTGACAAGCAGTTTCTTAGGGATGGAGCGAATTACTAAGACTATCTGGACTAAACCCCTTCATAGATTTCAATTGCTAGTTTCTTTGCTGAGCCTCAATTTGCAGTTAAGCTAAAGCACATTTTACAGAATAAAACCACCAAATTTTAAACATCTCTGTCTCCCTTACTCACTGGTATTTTTCCCAGTAGTTATTTACTCAGTACTTAAAATTTATCCTTTTAATTTAATCCTGATTTTTGTCTGGTTTGAACTTGGTGTTGTATCCTACTGCTCATTATTTCTGCAGAGTTGTGAACTCTCCAAAATCAGAAATTCCTTCTTTATGTAGATTACAGACTAACCAAAGAAATCCCCTTCTTTCTTTGTTGACTAAATATCCTTAGTGTCTTGTGTCCTTGCTACATGGGGTATGTTTTCCAGGTACTCTTATCACTCACATAGATTTGTTTTGAATCTTATGGGCTTTTCCTCCTATTTTAAAGGGTAGAACTGGGCATATGATTCCAGCCAGAGACTCACTTTTTTGGCATTTCTAGACATTAAGACTCCTATGTAATATTGACATGTCAATATATTAATGGATGATATATGACTTCTGTCAGTCACTGTATTATAGCTCATGTTCGGTTTGTTAGCCATCACAATCCAACAGTCCTCTTCTGAGGTTACTGGTTTCCAAGTCACAGATTTCACTCTGTAAGTCTGACTTGGAACCTTTGCTCCTGCATGTATGATCCTGGCTTTTCTGGTGTTGAAATTGCATATTTTGAATCAGCTTATTTCTTCCAGCACTCCAAAATGCTTTACAGAACTAATCCATTCTTATTATGTACAATGTCAACAACATTTGTGCCAGCAGCAGGCTTTACTAGCAATTATTTTATACTTCCTCTCCAGTGATTAATAAATATATGGAATAGCTTGGGCCTAGTGAACAGATTCCTGCAAGAAATCAGCACAAATGCCTACATTATGATAATTAACCAATTACAATACACGAATTTCCATACTATTTAAAATGTGGTAAACTCATACTGTACAGTGCTAAACTTTAATTACAACACCATATGATTTTGTGCCAGCTGTTTTACAATGTCAAGCTATATCGCAACAGTGCGTTTATCTCTGTCAGTCTCTGTCAATTGTCATCCTATGAAAAGCATACTTTCTTTTTTAATCTCCCTTACACTTTTAAAATACTGCTTCATCTTGATGCTACAGTTTATAGATACTATTTTCCTTTTTTACTGACTCATGAGAAGCTTCCAGAACATCACATGGGGATGTTAACCATAAGGGAGGTTAACATGATCTGCCTATTTGGTGCCAGATACTTTGTAGTCCTCAACTTTTGTGTGCTACAAACATGTTCCTATCTGCTAAGCACTGGCAAAGATTGTTTCTTCATTTTTCTCAGTGTTCATTCTCTGTTAAGAATTGCAGTTTCAGATGTGGTTAAAAAATGGAAGAATCTTCCTTGCTGGTATTTAAACTTTGCCCTGAAGCATGTGATTGTTTAGACCCACACAGATGTCAGTTGGTGTCTGTGAGTTTCACTGTTTTGCTTTGTACAGCAAAGGATTTGATTAAATATAAAGGATTCAATTTTTAAAAATGTATAAGGATTCAATTAAAAATAAAGTTAATAACTTAGAAATCATTGAAGACAAGTTTCCAGACATTAATACAAAAATATCCTGAATATTTCTAATGACTCAAGTTGGGGAAATAAATAAGCCAATGTATAAGTGTATATACAAATATATAAAATCTACCTTTTTTTTCTATTTCAATGAGATTGATCACATGCAGCTTTATTCTGTGGGTTCTTTAAATTTCACATTTTTTATTTGATCATTCATTGAATATTTTATTATATTCAGTTGTTGTTAATTCAATAATTAATTACATTTTATTCTTATGTGAATCACTTAATTGATATTTTTATTTTTAAATAAATTGTCAATCAAAATAGAAAATCTGTCTGCAAAGTAGGACAAAAAGAAAGACAGCAGAATAAGGTTAGTGATAGATTCATAATCAAAGCCCTTCTCTCTCTATTGAGAAATAAACACTTGTGAGGGCTCTCAGTGTGTTTTACAGTCTTAACGGCTGTCAGGTCTCCCTTGATTGACCCTGAATAAAATCTAACTGGGGGTGACAAAAAAATATGTCCATCAACTTTGCTCATGCATTACAACATAAAAATTGACTGGAGTCATTGACTACAGGTAGCAATGAGCAAAACTACACAAGATAAATATTCTGGTTTGTGGATACTCATTCACTCCACTTTCATCTGCCACCTTGATTTTTGGATTGGGCATTCATGGATAAAAAGTAGGTGATCTGAAAAAATCGTATGTGTCTTTTAAAAGACAGCATCGTGTTATGTTACTCCCTGCACAGAAATTTATGTTACATGGTGTTAGACCATGGGCTAAGCTTAATGTAACACAATGCATTAAAAACTGCACATCATGATTGTAATGTGTGTCAGAACAATGGATTGTTATATCACATAGCTCTTCATTTGTAGGTAGGGGACCCATGGAAATAATTCACAAAGGGATATATTCTCCTTTTGCACATAAATCTCTTTTTCTCTCTACTTCCAGCTCTTCACCTAACGGTTGGTCTGAGCTAGGAATAACTTCTATTAAAAAAGCCTCGAGTTAGCTGAAAAGGTTTCACTTGTAGCTTAGCATTTATTATAGTCACAGTTTAATCCTGAATGCTGTACGAGAGGGCTGTTTTGTAACCTGTGCTCCCTAGTTGTGCAATATTTGAGGAACCACCATTGCTGCATTCTCTACCTAGGGTAAATTGTACTGTCGCTATAACTTTGCTGAATATCAGTAAGTTTCCTTCCGATTTTATAGCACCACATCCCAGTGGGCTGCTTCCTTTCCACAGAAGCACATATGAAATCAGAAACCATCCTGGTGGTGTTTGGAGAAGGTATAAAGGCAGAAACAGGAACAGACTTTGCCCCTGATTCTTTTCAAATTCTGCCTGGTGTCTTCTTCCTCCTTCACCTAAACTCCCATTTTCATCCTTGTCCCATCCCACAGCCTGTTTGTAGTATTGCAAACTCTCTAAGCATTTTGGGAGGAATATTTGTGGAAGACCATTTTGACTGATGATGATCACTTGACAGGAATTTGGGTCAAGAGGTCTACACCACATGGGATATTGATACTATGTTGTACGCTCATAAGCAGGGAAATTCATTGTTATGCACATAAACGGTGCCTACCTTTGTGCTGGCCATCTGTACAGTGGTTAATTTTAGCAACTGAATATATAAAAAAAAAAATCAAGGAGGCATTGTTAACTCTTTTTCAAAATTTAATCTCACTTATGTAGCACTCTTCAGGGAGGCTGAATGACATTTGGGTTTCCTATAGAAAAAAAAAAAAAAAAAGTCCAAATAATTTCCACTTTTTCTTTTTTGTTAAATCACAAATAAAAATGAAGTTCTATTCAAACTGCACAGATGGTTTTGATGGATAAACAAAATAATATAAAAGTTCATTGAGCATCCACATATTTAAAGCAATAGCCTTGATGCTCAGCTGAAGCAAATGTACATTTGCCACAGCTATGGCCATGGGTTTCTCAAGTTGTCTAACCCAACTGGTAATGGATGAGATGATGGAAACTGCCACTGGAGTTTAGTAGACTTTAGAGGTGACTGCATCTCCTTCTGCAAGGTATACTCTGACCTCAGCAGCTTAATAAATCTAATTTGAACTGTATCAGCTGACAAAACATGTTGGCTCCATAGTCCAAATGAACTAGTGGTATAAAACCAACCAGCTCCACTGCAACAGCCCTATTATTTCAGAAACGTCCTTACTAAAGCCAAACAAATGAATTTAAAAGGGAAGAACAGATATGCTGAGACTACAGGATTATTGAGACTTATTATTTGCACAGCTTAGAAGTTGTGTGTTTCTCAAGGTTAGTCTTTATTTGAGAGACATACTAACTAGGAATTGATAATACCAGAGGGACTTGTGGAATACTGAAATGCTTTTGAATCTGTCTGCTCTTTTCTTCTAACAAAGCGTATACACAGCATTAACTTCTTAAGCTGTTCTTGCACAAAGAATGTCATGAGTTGTAGTAAGTGCTTTGCAGTCTGCTCCCTTGTATGCGAACTGGGTGTCCTGTGAGCACTTCAGACTAAACATCTGCTACATAGTCTTTTATATTTGCAGAGATCTGAGCTCATCAGCCTGATTAGCTCATTCCCATTTTTAAGTGAAATACCATGAGTGCTCTTATCCAGAAGAACTAAACAAGCCTAAGTTGGATTTTTTGGGTAGGATGCATAGTACATGGGCGGTAACAATTACACGTGTCCAAGTAAATTTATGCAAAATATTTAACAAACTGCCTTGGAAGTACTCCTTATGTGAAGCCAAATGAAAGCTGAGATGACCAGATCACACTGGTCAGAGGAGAACAAGTCATATTCACAGCAGCTGCAGCTTTACATGTGAGATGCTGGGAAGGAGCAATGCAGGAGAACATGTAAAGACACGTGTAAAGCTCTCAATTATAAAATCACTGTCTCCACATGTTAGCATAGCTAGAGCATCAGCAAATTATGTTTAGGCACCAGCCTCTATGTAAAAGTGGGCACATAATGACTTAGGGTTAATAGATCTTATGAAAAACCTTCAGCCACATGCAACACAAGCAGAATGCTGCCAAAATTCTGTGAAGAGCTGACAGTTTCTGTACCACCCAAATGCTACAACAGAATTCTCTTCATAATGGAACATATTCAAGTCCAGTGTAACATCACCACTGTTGTGGTTTAGGCCCATCAGGGAACAAAACACCACGCTTAGCCTCAAGTACCAAAGACTTAAGGATTGCTAAAGGGCAGGGAGAGCTTAATTGCCGCTTAAGGTGCAGGACAAAACAGACCAGGCTACTCGGCTTGGGGAAGAAAACAGAAAATCATTTAATACCAACTAAAGCATAAAACCCCAAAACAGAACCAAAACAAACCAACACAGAGTGGTACAGAGATGAAGAGTCCGACCAGCCCTTTAAGACCACCTGCTCCCCACCCCTCTCCTCTTCCCGGGCTCAGAGCCCTGATCCCGGTGTTTTATACCTCCGTCCCCCCTGAACGGCCCAGGGGGGCAGGGAGTGGGGGTTTCAGTCAGTCCGTTCCTGGTGGCTTCTGCCGTTTGTCTCACCTCAGGGCAAGTGGGTTCCGCACCAGTCCTCCTTGCAAGTCCGTGAGGTACCACACACACATGGCAGCCCTGCACGGGCTGCACCGACGCACATTTGTCCCAAAGCCCTGCACGGGCTGTACCGATGCTCATTTGTCCCAAAAGTTGCTGCTCCTCTCTGCCTCTCGTGTGGGGCTGCTCTGCGGTGCACAGGCTCTCCAGCATGTCCTGTGCCATGACCGCCTCCCCCACACAGTCTCTGGCCCGTCCGGGCACACTCACATGAAGTTGCTGCTGCTGATCCATAGGTTGCAGGGGTACCGGCTGCACTCTCACCACGGCTTGCAGAGGGGTCTCTGGTCTGATGCTCCATCCTTCCTCCTTCTCCGACTGTGGGGTCCGCATGGTCGCCTCCATCTTGTACCACTCTTACACCTCCTGCCTGGCACCTCAAATTCCCGTCCCTAAATAGTGATCGCAGAGGCGCCAGATTGCCTCAGCCGGGCTGGGGGGTGGGTTTGAACCCAGGAGCCGGGGGAGAGTCCAAAAACTTTTACCGGGTCTTCACTACAACCCGCTCCCCCTGTTTCCAAGCAAAAGCAGCTCCTTGCTAAACCATGACAGAGACCTGTATCTCCTTGCAGAGACAATCTGCCAAGTCAAGGCTGTGTTTGGGCTGGCGTGGCTCTCAAAGTCCTCAGGGAGGCTTGCTGGGTTCTGTAACAGGGGTCACATTAAGTCCTTCTCTGCAGGTAAGACATAGCTCCATGGACTTGAGAGATCTTGCTTCTCCCTGTGCCATAACCAAACAGGACCTGATAATGCCAGCCATGTTCTCACAGCTGCTGGCTAATGACCTGTAACTGGCATGTCACCAAAAGAAACGTGACATCTACCCTCGCAGCCAGCTTTTCTCACGAGATATCGGTCACTGGCAGTGTCAAGTGTCAGGGCAAGCAACTAACAGCAGAATGAAAAGATGTGACGGAAGAAAAAAGACCTCTGCAGACCTTCCTGAACTACACTACAGTGAAATTATATTGTCCTTATTTATTCATTGAAGCTATTTTTTCCTTTATAATTTTTTTAAGAGCTCATTGAAGAGAGGTTCCTTCAAACGCAGACCCAAAGGGGTTTTTTTTTTTCAAGAATTTGACCCCTTAAATGGTTAGCCTTAACCAAGTATGAGCATGAAGGAAAACAACCCTTGAAACATCAGTTGATTACAACCCTAGGACTGCGATAACAGTGCTAATGTTGCCTCTTTATTTGTTTCTACCAGTTATCTGATGCTGAGGAGACAGAGAGATTCTTTCAGAGATCCTTGGCAGAATAATGACTGCCCTAAGTTACAATTAAATCTTTATTTTCTTAATAGGAAATTACAATCAGTATAGCACAGATTTTAGTTTTAGAATGGCATGGGATTTCTACAAGCACAATCAGCGTAGTACAATTTATAAATAGTGAAATACAGAATTTTATAGCACAACTTAAGTTTGTTTTCTAATCACTCAGATCCTCTGTAGATTCAGTTGGATCTTAATACATGGTTGCTGCGTCAATATAGCAATCACAACCTAGACTCATAAATCTTTATAAAAGAGTAGGTGTTGCTCCCTCAGTGTTTGTAGGAAGCAGAGGATGGTGGAAGTGTCTCTGGCCAGCAGTAAATCCCGGTCTCACTGACCAGCAGTGCTTCTGTCTGTCCCAGGCTCCCTCTTAGGACTTGTAACTTCTTGGTACAGTACTTTGGGTGCACTTCTCTCTTCAGTAAGGTGCTGATCAACAGCACTGGGTTGGTGGGTGCCTGGGACCTCCAAGGCTGGCAAGGAGGGGAGTAACGGGCCTGGTGCCCAAGAACCTTGAGGCCAGGAGGGAAGGGAAGCAGAAACCTTGTTTTGTTTTACTTGGTGCATGGCACCTTCACTGTCTGATAATGTTATAAATTTAAGGCGAATAATTTGGTTCAGCCTTTGAAGGTCAATGAACAATTTTATTAATTACAGCAAGCGATAGCAAGCAAACAGCGCTGGGTGCAGCCAGGGAGTCTGTGCTCCGCCAACGGCTGACACACACTCCCCTCATCAGTCCTCCTTTATAGTCTTCTTCGAAGCTTCCGCATCTGTATCTCTCAGGTAGGGGGAGGTTGTCTGCTGAGTTGGCTTCAATTGTTTTCGCAGGCAGGATGGTGGGCCTCTTCCTTGCAGTTATCAGTTCCTGCTAAG
>WBNH01006501.1:56029-91840 GCA_013401255.1 Urocolius indicus
CCCGCTACCATTCTGTGACTCTGTGGTAGGTGTAGCACTTCAGAAGAATGTGAAAAATGCGGTACCATTTGAATGGAACTGAGAGGAAACGTGTTGTAATATATGTAGTCTTACGGGTTTTTTGTTTTTTTACTTCAAGTGTGCAAAGGACTAGATGTTCTGTGTTGTCACCAAAGTTAAGATTTTTCATTTAAAAAGGGTGAGCGTGCTTCTGTGCTATTGGTATCCATACAGTTTCTCCTTATGGAAGACTACTAAAAAAAAGGCTCATTTTTACCAAAAAGAAGAAAATAAAAACTCCTAAAATGGAGATTTAGATTCCTAACTTAAAGAAGACTGGTGACAGAGCTCACAATAGTTCTTAATATAGTGTGTCTTACAATGTATAGAACTTTATGGTGATAAATGTTTGGTTTATTTGCAGAGCCACTACAGTATGCAGGTTATTGTGTAACTGAAATGTAGCTAACTGATAGAAGTACCAGGTGACAGATTGTTTAAAAACAAGAACATATTTTGAGACCTATTGTAGAGTAAAGTCTTATTACACACATTTGTGTAATATACAAGTTATATATCTGTGTGTGTGTGTGTGTGTAGTATACAAGTATTCTAATAAGCAGCCTACATTAGTTCCTTGTGGGGTTTTTTGTGGAGGGAGTTGATTCTTTCAGAGAAAAGTTAAAGTTACTGTAGCTTATGTTTCTTATGACATTGTAGAACTTTGACTAAAGTTACACCCTCTGTGGTTTTTATGGTTGCAGATTTTTTTTCACCTATAAGTGACTCACATATTTAAAATGCAACAAATTATCATCTATGTTTTTCTGGTACCTACTGAGCTATTCTTACTCTGTTTACTATGTGTGATCAACTGCTTATAAAGATTGTGATTCAGTATCCACTTTAATGTTTTGGGTGGTTTTTTGTTTTTGTTAAAAAAAAAAAAAAAAACACAACCTCAGAACAAATAAATAAACAATAAAAAGCACAAAAAGCCAACCACAGACACAAAAAAAAACTAGCCCAACCAAGATTATTGTTTCTAGATAGACAAAGGGGGAAGGAAGAAGAAAGGAACAAAGTGATGTGGGCATTTTTGTGTAGAATTAAGCCAACATTTTTAGAGGTGATTAAGAAGTACTATTCCTCCATGATGAATTTTCACTTTCTTTTTGAAAACAAGCTATTGATTTAATTTGGCATCTCCCCAAGCTACATATTCAGTAGAAATAGCTTCGTGACATCTAGAAGAAGGATCCAGTACAGGAGATGTTTTCTAATCAAAATTTCTTAATAGCATTAAACATCAGCATCCCAGTCTTACGAATGATAAATGAAATATTAAATTGGACAATTCTGATTACCGAACGAAGTGCAGTGGAAAATTTGTCACAGAAATGGTTGTGTATTTTGGGTATCCTATGTTTCCTTTTTTTTTTTTTTGAAGGCAGAATGTTTCATTTCTGCTTCCAAAATGTACAATTACTGTAGAAATAGAAAAATATGGATGCAATTCTTGAGTATCTAGATATGAGAAAGGTAGGCAAAGAAATCAAGCTAAATTTAGTTCTAAAGTAGGCCAGAACATGCAGTCCTTTCTTGTTTGATAAAGGTAAGCAAACTTAAATAGCAAACAGTTTGAAAAGCTAGTGTGCTTAGAGGGAGATGTGGATGTGAAAACTTAAGTAATGCCAAACATTGTGCCTTTCGTTTTAGCTGAAAGTTAAAATCACTAAGTTTAGAGACACAAGTTGCCTTTAGTTTCAGTGCTATACACACTTCAGTAAGTGAATCAACTTCAAAATTATGTTTAATCATATATTTTTCCCCCTGCTTCTCTTCTCAAGGGAATTCACTGTTGTCATTCAAAAAAAAAAATTCATCTTTCTCACAGGTTGATTAAAATTAACTTTTTTGGAACCTAAAAATAGCAAAGCAAATAATACTGTCTGGAATTAAATCAAGTAACCTTAATCAAACAATTAACTCATCCTCTACTAAATCAATATTTGCTGATGCTAATATTGGAGCTAGTTCCAGTAGTTGGAATTGCAGCTGATTTAGTGTCCTTATTATTCGTAATTATTCTGTTGTCTTTCCCCACTACTACTTCTCATATAGTTCTTGGATGACTTGTAGAAAGTAGCCTAGACAATGTACCTATAGTACCTGCTCTACATGCCATGGAAACTTCTTTATAGGGATGACAGCCCTCTGATGGTTGGTTGAGTGAGGGTTGAAACAAGGTGTGTGTTGCTGTAGCTCAACGTAGATCAACTGCTGTGGACCCACAGCACAAGGCTATTTCAGCCAAACAAATTTTGTTGATGCAAACTCCAACTAAAGCAGGGAGAGTTCCTGCTGTTGCAATATCAATATATGATCTCTGGAATTTTTGTCAAGGTATTACTGCAATGATGTTTTTGTGGCAGCTTCATAAAAGGTTCTTGTTACCCTCCAGTACCATTCTCTGCATCCTCAGCACATGTAGAAGGGCACTAAACTGCGACAAATTAGGAACTAATTCGCTCTGATGCACTAATGGGGCCATGAAGCTCTCTAGTAGGCCTTCCTTTATTCTCTTTTCATTTGTATAATATATTCTTTGTTTCGTGGATCTGGTTACATTCTTCTTGCTCTTAAGTTCTCCTTAAAGATTTGGTGCTTGTTCTTGTTTGGAGAAGAATCTTCTTAGGCATTCTCTCAGGTTGGCAGTAAAGCTTCAAATGTTTGTTTTGGTACTGAATTAGCGGATAACAAATTGTTACCGGATTCTGAAGGACATTTTGGTTCAGATCTGTCTTTATGTAATCCAACTTATACCTAATGAATATACTTAAAAGTGAGAGATGCAACAACAAAATTGCAGTAATGACGAAGCTTGAAAATGGGATTGCAACGTAGAATTTCCTTTAGGGCATCAGACTAGGCTACCTACCCTCCAACCTTCTAAATTTCTTATGTTAGTCTTGAATATATGCTTGTTGGCAAAGAGCATCCCTCTCTCAAGTATAAGTGTATTATTAAGATTAAAATCTGGATTCTTTTCCCTTTGAAAGATAGACCCTAAAGAAAATTACTGTAATGTAAATTACGGAACTGTTACTTTTGTCTGTAACCAGCATCAAGTTAAATGGAGAGAATACTCAATGGAATGCAAGACTCTGTAATTTGGGAATTTTATTTTCATTATTTTGTATGAAAACTAGTATGAGAAATAATGCATTTACTAGCATGATATGTAGTGATCAGGGAAAATTAGTTCTGGGATCTGTGAACCTGAAAGCACTGTTTCTTTTCATTTACATGTGATAATTTTTTTTGAAGTTATTATTAAGAAAAATGTCTATCGTTATTCATCTAACAGTGCAGGTGCAGCGGTGGTATTTGGTAGTGAACAGGAAAGACAATATGACTGCAACAGCCAATACAGGTCACTTGCAAGACTGTCAGAACTTGGATCTGGAAAATGCTGATCTAAAAGATGATAATGATGTTGTCTTTGCAGACGGCTTAATGTTATTTGGTTTGGTTACCTGTGATGTGAGGACTCTTTCGAGATGGCTTTCTTCTCTGTGCTACTGTTGTTAGTAGCAGCCATCCATATCTACAAGGCAGCTTTTCTGCTTCTCTTACATTTTTGAAATGAAATACCAACATATAGCTATTTTAGGGTATTCTAAATGGATAAGAGCACACAGATCCTTTAAAAATATTTTTAATTTAAATTATTGTCATAAGAATCACTGCAGCTAAGTTCAGCAGTTCCTAGATGCAGTTTTTGCAATGGTTAAGAACCTTTGTTATAAAACCATGTACTGTCTCATACAGCTGCAGCTTTCAGGGGGTGTTTTTGTTATTAACGATGTAACCTTCTGTTGTCGTAGGACCAGATTAACAAAATCACTTGGTTTGATTGCAGGTTGGCAAAAGAAAAAGTTATGTATGAAAAAGAAGCAAAACAGCAAGAAGAAAAGATTGAAAAAATGAAAGCTGAAGCATGCGATGATTATGGAATTAAGAAACAGGTAAACAATCCTAAAACTTGTTTTATAAAAAACCTTCTTTGCTATTACAATATGATTAAAGTTTTCTTGGCTGGTATCCCACAAAGGACAGTGTTGCAGACAGTTTGTACACAGTCTTTTTGGAAGAAGGAGGCGGAGTGTCAAGTTTCCTTTACAGGGAGAAGGCCTGGGTTTGGGAGATATGTGTTTGTTCTTTACAGAGGTGTGGCGTGTCTGACTTTGTGGCCTTTATATTCTTTCAGCTGAGTGTGTTATTTTCTGTTTTTTTCCCCAAAGATTCCCTAGACATTTTTTTCTTAAATCTTCACAGAAACTGAAACTGTAAATTAAAACTATTTGAACTTGTTTCAATAGTCTGGTGGCCTCATCTTAGAAAATCTAACCTACTGTTCTCCCATCTTTATTTTTAAGCAATGGAATAATAGGTTAAACAAAACTCAGATACAAAAATTAATGAAAACAAGGTAAGAGAAAGCCCTTTTAGAACAAGCTAAACCAACTTTTTTTATTAAGTTCAGATTGCACTTTGTGTGTAGGTCCTGCCTTGCTTTCATCATGCCATAGGAAATAAATATAAATAAAGAATCTGTATACAAATAAAGAATTGTCTTTATAGAGCTGAGCTGTCGTATGCCTCACCACAGACTGACACTCTAAGATCCTACAAAACAGTGGTCTTTCTGAAGATCCGCTGGTGCTAACAAGAACTAATGAATGCAATTCCTATTTTTAGTGTCCCCCATTCATCAGATTATTTGACTGCACCGTGGTATTTCCGCAGTGACCTGAGAGATATCACCAAAGTCAAAACCAGCAGAGGCTGTGAACTTCTGCTGTGAAATGAAATGTTACACACTAAGCTTAAGAAGCTTAAAAGCATTACTTACCACTTAATGTACTACTGGTCTCCTATCTTTCTATTTACAACTCTGCAGCAGAACATACAGTTTAACAGTAGATAAATGACTATAGGAAATTTTACTTCAAAATTAATAGTGCCTTCTGACAGCATATGTAGACTTCAGGGTATGTCTGGCTGGTGAGAAGAGATCAGTGCCTCTGTGGAACAACAGTTAGTGTTTGACTTAGTATTTTTCTGCTAACCCCTTATGCAGAGGTGCAGCTTGTAGTTTCTGTGAACTGAAGTGATCTCTTGCTGAGGCAGTGACCAACTGGCAGTTAAAGACCAGCCTTCGCCTGCACTATCCACAGACACTTATGTAATGGGGAGCAGAATTCATATCTGAGAAACAGACAGTTTTCTGGCAGCACTGTTATACACTGACCAAGACTGTAATCTGAAAACTGTTGTAGGAGCTCAGAGACTTTGTTACAGTAACTCAGGATAGTTTCCTCCTTCCCACCTGAGCATGTCGAGTCCCAAGTATGTTTTATCTTGTTGTCACAGTAACCTAGGATGGTTCACTCCCCGCTCCTCACCTTTGCACAAGTTCCAGCAATGGATCTCAGAATTGGAGCAACAACACCTGCAGTACTTCAACAGTAAAGAGCAAAACAGACCATTGCATGTGTAATATGTTAATCAGCTGAAGTTATATTATCCACCCTTACAGCGCTTTCCTTTGAGCTTCACACCTGAGCAGAGCTCTGCTGCCTTGGGTCCTCAGTTTGATTAGCATCAGTGTCCCATGCCTCCCAACGTGGTAATACTGTGCTTCCAAGAAAGCCAGAGCTTTCACTCATTGAGCATGGTGCCTCATCCCCAAATGGCCCACACCTGCTTTCACTTGTAACACTTCTGTGTCACCGTTGTCCCAGGTGCAAGTTGTATTTGCACTGGTTGCTGTGTCTCAGCTCCTGTATTTCAGCAGAATCTGAGCTGGGAGAGAACTGCTTGTTGTAGGTTGTAAACCACAGGGAAAGCATTTCTAGCATTACAAGGCTTCCTCTTTTTTGGTAACTTACAGCCTATTTAAAAGAAAACCCAAAACTCGGACAACAAAAAAACCCATCTCTCTGCTATCAGATAGATAGCAGAGATATTTGGGTTTTGTCTAAACAAAGCAGATGAGAAATTTACAGTCTAGGGCTTGTAACAATTCATTTGAACCAAATGGCAAAAAAACCACCCCAAACTAATGTGTGAAGAGCAATATCTCAAAATCATGTTATCTTCAACCACGAGACTTGAATGAAAAAGGCTTATTAAGTATTTTAATAAAATACTGCAGTGAAAACAATCTTGGTAAAAGCTGAATGGTTTTTTTATACTTCCTTTTTTTTTAATGTATTCCACCACTGGTAAATTCTGCATATGGCTTTCATAGAGAGTGGTAAAAGACCATGACTGGTGGCAGCAAATAGTGCAATTGTACCTCCATGTGGATTTTTTTGTAATGAAGTCTTAGTTTCTACACAGTTGTAACAATTCTGAATAGATGAAGACTTTGCATAGAGCTTCATATGACTTTATCTGTAATAACACTTTTCACTCTAATCACTCATGAGTGTAGACTATTAATAGGAACCAGTAGTATTAGTTTTTCTGTGGTTGTTGTTGATATGTCTTGTGCATAAATGAACATCCTTTCCAAGCTAATGATTTTATCTTGAAGCTTGTGAGTGTAAGAAAGCCTGGAGTGTCTACTCTTTCTTTGTTTTCAGGGGGATTGTGGATATACTCTGGTGGGTTTGATAACTGTCAGCATTTTTACTGATAAATGGTAAATTTTCATTTCAAAAAAGTTATCATACCAGTCCAAATTACTGTTTGAGTAATGTTATTTCCAGCTGAATTAAAAATCCAAAAGACTTCACATCAATCTGTATATCATCTTGCAGATACATACATTTTTACAAGTGTGAAAAGTGCACAGTATTTTCTTGCTTTGTTGAGTGAAGGGTAGAGTATCCCCTGACACAGCTAAAAAGAAATACATTTGAAAATTATGTATACTGTTTTGGGAAATTATGAAGGAAGATGAGAGTTTGCTGCTATTCTTATTCCTGAAGGAGTTCTTGCTGAAAGGAACATTGTAATGTGCTGTTAACTTTTTCATTTTTTAATGTCTGTTTAATCTCAAAAAAATATTCCAGTAAATTCAGTTGGCTTTTTACAGTTTTAGCTCTTTCCACCCCTCACCTATTTGGTTCAAACAAAGTTCCGTTTTCCTCACCAATAAAGTACAGTGAGATAAGATGAAAAAATGGTTTCTCTCCAGTGTCTTAATTTTTTTTTCCCCCTTATAATAGGTGATCTTTGATTAATAATCTGAACTCTGTCTCTAGTTGCTTAGGTAAAGAGGTGGAAATGCTAGTCCAGTGCTTTCCCTTATGTAATTGGATAGTATCCTTAGCAAGCACAGTTTGTTTGCTTAAAAGCTAGCAACTTGGAATTCTCTCTACTAATTACAGAATAGTATTCCTAACATACACCTGGTATTAAAAATACTTTCAAAATTTGAGTTTATTGCCTAGAGACCAAATGACAAAAAATCATTGCTGTGATTTTTCTGTTTTCCTTTACGTTTTCCAAAGACTGTTTTCCTTTTTATCTAGGCAGGTCTAAATACCTTTTGGATTATGCATTTTATGCTCAAGATTCAATTCGTGCAGTATTTACAGTAATGATAGTATGGCCACATTTCTGTGGTAGAAAAAAAAACGTGCCATGATGAATTTCTTCTTCAGTTGGACTCACTCTTCCTGTGCTCTAGGGCTCGCTCTAGGGCTCTTCTGTACTTGACTTTTCTGCCCCCATCTGTCCCATTCCAGCTATGTGAGCTGTCCCACCATGTCACTGTAACTGCAATGAGATCAAGGCCCTGCCTCCACATCCCCATCTTCAGTTCCTCCTGCTTATTCCCCAGACTGTGTGTGTTGGTGAACAGACAACACAGGGGCTTAGTCGAGCAGACAGGTTTTCCTGGACAGGTGCAAGAGGATCCTCCCTCATTTAACACTCCCTCAGGGCAGTCAGCCTCTGCTTCTCATCTTGTTGTGGGGCTGAGGAGCACTCATCCTGCCCTGACCTGTTTCTCTGTTGGATGGATGGCACATACTCTGCCATTTCATACCACGCCTCAGAAGTCTTTCCGTTTAAAGCCCTCTTAACCAAGTTGGCCAGCGTGTTCCCAAAGATTCCATTGCCCTTGTGAAACAGGTGTATTCCATCCTGTCCTGTCAAACTACAGTCATTAAAAAAGGTCCTGATGTCTCCCACGAAAAGTTGCAAGAGGCAGAGAGAAAATTTGGCTGCTTGTTCTAACAAGGTTGAGCCATTCTTGTTGCAAAAGCAAGACTGGTTTTTGTCAGTGTGGATTTTTTATGCCACTCCCAAAGAAACCTCTTCATTCAGATGTTTACCACCTGTTTACAGGGTGAGGTTTATACTTGCATCAGCATGGATCTATTCAGGTAGAATTTCAAGTTTCTGGAAGCAGATGTGTTGCCTACTGATTAAATGATGAATTTCTATAATGGATAATTCCATTATCATCCCTGTAAGTCAATTTTAAAGGAATAATACCTCTAATTTATGATAGTGTATTTAATTAAACCTTTTTCCATGGAGGACATGGAGTTTTGCTTCTGTCTTCTGAAAAGTATCTCCATTTTTTAGCTTCAGGTCATGTGATATTCTCCCTCTACCCTCTGCTGCTGACAATCAAGAAAACCTACAGTTGTACACAAGTGGAAGACAGCCAGTGACAAACTGTTTTCCAAAGAGACCAAAGGAACCTTTGCCTTTTATATACTAAAGTCATTTGCTTTAGAGGAAACAGGATCAGCTCTCATCTGAGATGAGCTGCAGAGAAAGATCATTTGAAATACTGAGGCATTAGATCTAGAAGGCTTTCTCCTCCTCCAGTTTACTTTCTACAAGTGGTAGGTGGTTTGTCGTTGACACATGGCCATTTCAGTTCTTGAAATACTCCAGCACAATAGTAACAAAACAATGTTCTCTAGTTCTTTACTGCAAGCTTTTCTTTGTGGTCCTTAGAAGCATTTTGAGCAATGTATTTGACAACTCGCCTACAGTGGACTGCAGTGTGCTCTGGTGTCCTGTATTTGTGGGTAGCTTAAGCTCCTTTTGCATCTGCTACCTGAAAATAAAACAAGTTGAAAGCTTTAAAGGAAGTAGAACTAATAAAACTTGGTTTCCTGCAGTTTGGGTTCTTTTTAGCAGGGGGTGGATCACCTCCATAATCACGTTGATGCTATATCTACTCTGAGTTCCTGACTTCCCTGTGCACTGATTTCTCCTGCGTTACCTATGCTGTCCTGCTCCCTGTGTCCCCATGTCTCCACCCTCACACAGCACATTGTGCTTTATAGTCTCTGGTAACCTGTGAGGTGAGAAGTAATACCGTACTGTGGATTTAAGTTACAAATAAGTTGATTATCCAATGAATAGCTTCAGCATGACTCTTCATGTTGTGCTTCAATTTCTCCTTCGTAGGGTTATTTCTTTTAGAACCATTAGTGTTTGTGATACTTACAGATGGCCTTTTTTCTTTTGAGTCTCTGTTTTTCCATCAGATATGTCTGCAATTAGTCAAGGGATTCCAAGTGTTTTACAAAATTTCTGATGAGAAGTACTTCAAACCAGTGGCACTTTTCTTAGCAAACTGGATTATTTGTATGTCTGTCTTCCTCTCTACCATCTTTGAGCAGATCCATGCTGTTACAATCTGCAACAGTCAAAGGGCAAGTGATTGTGAGGCAGTATTTAAAATCATTAATATTCATGTCTCTGTATAAATTTGGTGTAAATACGACTCGTTCACATGTTTCAAGTTTTTAGGCCTCTTGGGTTGAGGACACCAGTCCTGTCATATAAAACAGTATTGTTGCTGTACCTTGTGACCCAGTAGTTTATTAGGCTGTCCTAAGATGAAGGAAAGACAAGAGAGCCCTGTGGAGGTTTTCTTCTTGTTTTCATATTATTTGTGGATTTGTGTGTCTCTTTGTTGCTTCTATCTTTTCAAAGCTGATAAAACATGTTACACATGTCAAGCTGAGCAAAAATACTTGCTGTTGCACAACACTTGGTATCAACACTAATTCACGGTAATATTTATTTACATTTGTAAATTATTAAAAAATTGGTTAATTGTAAGTGCTTGAATGATCTGCCTAAAGTTAGAATATTAACTTTGAACTTTCATTGTGGGACTTGCTAAAAATGAAAGTTGCTTTTGTTGGGCACTACCTCCTCAGCAGTTTGTCACAGAGTTCTCTTTAGCCTTTGTGCTTACTTTGAATGTGGAAAGTCTGATTTTAGTTTCGGTGCCCCTCTACTTAACTAGGCGGTGGGTAGATACGTGTGTTGGCATCTGTTTTCTCTAACACTGCAATCAGGAACTTACAGAAGACAGACTGAAGGTCACTGTTAGTGCATTGTGCACACCATTCCTTTAACATCAGATCCAGGTGACAAAAAAAATCTGCATCCCATTCAGTAACTAGGCTATGTATGACCCATTAGTTAGTGAGTGCCATTGCATCTGAGTTAGGAAAATTCTTTCTTTTGAAAAATGCCAGACATGAGCTCCAATCCTGAAAGACAACTGACTAGAAGTGCTGAAAGCATTTGTGTAACTTTACTTGAGGTTCTGAACTACTCTTGTGCGGTTTTTTAAACATTTGTCACCCACTTTTGCCTCACTAGGAGCGTTTTGCCCTAGAGCTTCTGAAGACAGAAAGTTTTTAAACTCCTGTCAAAAATGACTTGAACTACGAACTTAAATACATGACACGTGAAAACATGGTGATAGTGTCTTACTACATAAGGCCTTCTCGTATGCATTAATGCATTCTTAGCCATGTATTTTCTTCCCTTTTACAATGACCCTGTGGTACAGCAGCATTAATACTGAAAGAAGAATACAAGGTAGGAATGACAGAGTGAAGTAAGCCATTTAAAGGGACTGCCTTCTGTTGCAGGTTATCTGGAATGCAGAAGAGATCTCTTATTTAAATATCTAACAGAGTTTCCTTTCTAAATAGATTTAACATTACTGAACAACTCCACACACCTTTTCTTCTGAGTGTTTGGATTTCACATCCAGAAATGTTCCATGAAATAAATGTTATCTTGTTTAAATTTGAAGTTGTTTTCTGTGGGAGGAGGTAGGATGTTCAGATTCAGTGGGGTGCCAGTTTAGTAATTTTGTTCAAAGTGCATGGTGAGAATAATCTTTCTCCTAAAATGAAGAACAAGGATAAGTAATAACTTTTTATGCATGATAAGCATCAAAAATATGAGCCTGCTGGTCTTTGCTTTTCATTTTTCTTTACCTTTGTCTTTCAGTCAGAGCCTCCTGCAGTGTGCACACAATGTGATCAATAACTCAATAACTTTTTTCATGCAGTAATTATCTCTATGTGGTATTACCTGAACACTGTTTTTCTTTATTACCCAAAAGATGCAGGAGATATTTATATAACCAGCTGATCCCATTTTGGATGAGGCTGCTTCATGACAGCAGGAGAAAGTTTGTTTTAAATAGCCTTTTTAACAAATGCTGTGTGGAAAGTTTACTAGGCAGTACTTTTTTTCTGAGGGAAAAATTATTCTAAATACTGTCTTGTACTTAATACCTTAATTAAGCACAAAGTAAATGGAAATGTCCTGTAAGTTTTACTTTTAAGTAATTATGCTGAGTCTTTTAATTTAAAAAAAAAACCCAAACAAATCAAAACAACACAAACCCACAACCACAAAAAACCACAAACAACTACTCATAAAATAAGCATGACTGTCCTGAAGTTGCTGAATGATGACCGGACTTCCAATTTTTCAGATTAAAGACTTATCTTAAAAAATACTGTTCATATCTGGAATATGTTCTCACTATATTGTTTTTTAATTTCGACAGATCGAGATCTTACAAGAGTCACGAATGATGATTCCGGACTGCCAACGGAGATTAGAAGTTGCACATGCAGATCTTACTCAGCTACTAGTAAGTATGGTACCATTACTCACTGATCAAGAAGTGCTGCTGCTCCTTGATGCACTCGGATAAACATGTTTGTCTGCGGTGCAATTGCAGCATATTAGAACTGGACTGAAGAATTATTTTTTATAGGTCCCAAGACTGGCATCCTATAACATACCAATATTTCATTTAGATAACTGCCTCTTCAGACTTGTTCTTCAGTCTATGAAAACTCTGTGTGTTAGTATATTGGAAGCTGTTGTTTTTAATGGAACATGTACATTCAACATACACTTAAATATTGCACTGCTGAAATAGACTCTGAAGTCCTGTACTAGTCAAAGGATCAGAAAAAATAGCTCACCTGCTTCAAGTAGTTTTCTAGTTAATGTGGGTGTGTATAATGTGCTTGTAATGATATGACAGTCAAAATACTTTGCTTACTACTTATGGTACAGACAAAGAACAATAGAGGTGAGTCCTTGATGAGTACTGCTTTATGTTTTATTAGTGAGGTGAGCATTAGTGCCATAGTTTCAAGGTAGGCATACCTGCAGAAATAAATAGTATCTTGTACAAACAGATTCACTGAAACTATTCACTGATTAAACCATTATGCTTGTTTTTAAAACTGCCTTCCTTCTCATCAAATATTCAGCTACTGTGAAGCTAAAAATACATACCCTAAATTAAGTCTCAGATACCTTTGATGGCTAAAATGGAAATCTGTCTTCAAAGGAAAAATCAAGGTGTCTTATCCTCAGATAGTTTGCTGTTTTTAGGGAAAAAAGATGAAGGTAATTTTTTTTTTCAATCGTCCGTCTGCTTCAAGCTTTATCATAAGGGTACTTGTGTTCTGAAGTCTGTTGTCCAATTATACTGTCCCTAGTTTTAAATGTTTAACAGAATACAATGAAGGTATGCATAAGTGTCTCTCACACATAACAGCCATTATCCGATACCTTAAGTAGGACAAAAGAAACTGTGTTCTGAGTGATGTAGGACTAGTGTTTTCAATAGTGATACATCCCTTGTTTCATAGAAACACAGAATGGGTTTGGGTTGGAAGGGACCTTTAAATTAAGGTCATCTAGTCTAACCCTCCTGTAATGAGCAGGGACATCTTCAACTAGATCAGATTGCTCAGCCCCATCCAGACTGACCTTGAGTGTTCTCAAGGGGGAGACATCTACCAAAATTCCTTCCTTGTATCTAGCCTGAATCTACCCTCTTTTAGTTTAAAACCATTACCCTTTGTCCTGTCACAACAGTCCCTGCTAAAAACCTTGCCCCCGTCTTTCTTTTAAGTCCCTTTTGAGTATTGAAAGGCTGCAATAAAGTCTCTCCAGAGCCACCTCCACACTGAAAATCTCCAGCTCTCTCAGCCTGTCCTCACAGGCTAGGTGCTCCGGTGCTCTGATCATTCTTGTGGCCCTCCTCTGTATTCCACCTCGACAGGTCCGTATCTTTCCCGTGCTGAGGACCCCAGAGCTGGACACAGCACTGCAGGTGGGGTCTCACCAGAGAGGCACAGAGGGGCAGAATCCCTTCCTTTGACACGCTGACCATGTTGCTGTTGGTGCAGCCAGGGTTCAGTTGGCTTTCTGTGCTGTGAGTGCACGTTGCTGGCTCATGTCCAGTTTGTCATCCACCAGTACCTCAAAGCTCTTATCCACAGGGCTGCTCTCAACCCTGTCATCCCCCAGCCTGTGTTGTTTCTGAGAGTTGCCCAGACCCAGGTGCAGGACCTTGCCCTGGGCCTTGTTGAACTTCTTGAGGTTCACATGGGCCCACTTCTCAAGCTTGTCCAGGGCCATCTGGATGGCATCCCATCCCTCAGGTGTGTCAGCTGCACCACTCAGCTTAGGTTTGTCTGCAAACTTGCTGAGAGTGCACTTGATCCCACTACTATGTCATTGATGAAGACATGAAACAGTGCTGGTCCCAGCACAAATTCCTGAGGGACAGCACTTGTCACCAGTCTACATCTGTACACTGAGATGTTAACCACTACCCTCTGGATGCAACCACTGAGCTGAATCCTCATCTACTGAACAGTCTACCCATCACATCTTTATCTCCAATTTAGAGAAGATGTTGTAGGGGACCACACCAAAGTCAGAGGTACAGAGAGATGGTGTGAAAGTATAGATACATGGCACAGAAGTCCAGATGGAGACATCTGTAGCTGTTTGGTTTTTCTTACTCTATCACAGAAGGCCACTGGGTTGGTCAGGCAGGACTTTCCCTTGGTGAAGCCTTGGTGGCTGTCTCCAGTCTCCTCCCTGTCTTCTACATGTCTTAGCACAAGTTCTAGGAGGATCTGTTCTGTAATCTTTCCAGGCACAGAGGTGAGGCTGACAGGTCAGTAGTTCCCAGAATCTTCCCTCTTTTAAAATGCCTGCAGTGTTTCCCTTTCTCCAGTCAGTAGGGACAAATGCCATCACTTCTCAACTATCATGGAGGTGGCTTCACAATTACATCACCCCATTCTCTCAGGACTCTGGGATGCATCATGTCTGGTCCCATAGACTTACGTTTGTTCAGGTGCTCCAGGTTAACTGTCTCAAACCTGATCTTCTCTTGCAGTGAGAGGCACTTTGCTCCCTCAGTCCCCATCTTGTGGTCCATCCACTTGAGAGGTGTGGGAAGAAAGACTGTCAGTGAAGACTGAGTGAAAAAAACTTTGGGTACCTCACCCTTCTGGTAGTCTGTGGCTACCAGTTGTTTTTCTTTCAGTTACTTTCTTAAATTTAATCCCATGTCAGTTATTTTCAAAGTATTCAAAAATTTTGTTTTTGATTCCAGGAAACCGAAAAAGAATTGGAAGAAGCTGAAGAGTATAAAGAAGCACGTTCCATACTGGAGTCAGTGAAGCTCGAAGCCTAGAAGTTTTTACAGTATTCTCTCTGTATGCATTAGCACTGGGTCCACACCACACTTTTGTTTAACTATGGCTCTCTTACTATTGTTGACTTGCTAAGGTTCCCTTTATGCAAGCTGGCCTTCCTCTAACTGCAAGACGCATCAAATAAAGGATGTTGTGAAACATCTCTGTGTTTCATGTTCAGGCAAAACAGAAATACTCCCAGATCACCTCACTTACAAAAAGGGATAAAAAAAGGCAATTTCATATAAGCGTAATAGTGTAACAGCTAATGTACCGAACTTAATCTGAACAATTCAGGCTAAGAAACAAGCTCGCAATGTGAGGGACCAGTAAATACTTTAGAATAGTTTGTGTTGGAAGGGACCTCAAAGCTTCATCTAGTTCCAGGTCCGCTGTTATGAAGCACCTTATATTGGAAATAATTTTAAGCTGTTATAGCATAACAATCCATACTGAAAGATGAGATGGACTAAATGACCCTTCAAAATCACCCATCTTTTTTCTATTATGCAATTAATCTGTCACTTTTATCAAATACCTACTCCTTGTTTACTCTTGAGCCCCAGACAGATTTAAGAGCTGATGCCAAATCTTTTCCAGTTTGCCTGAGGTTGACTGATAGAGCCTAATTCACATGGTTACCGTTGATCAAAATTCTGTTACTTTTTCAAGAAACAGAATTTAGCAGCTGGCTAGTATGTTGTCATTTGGATCTGCTGGTAAGATTTCTGGCATTAATGCTTTTCCTGAAAGCACCGTGAACTAAATGGGTAGTTTTTTATTTTTTAACAAAGCTCAAACACCAGAGGATGAAAGAGAACTAATGGGTAAGGCAAAACCACGTAAATCTGCCTGGAAGACCCTTAAAGCATTATCTACAAAAGCTGTGGGTCTTTCAGAGTAGCTTCTTTAAACAGCAAACAGTGAGCTCTGCTGATGAACAAGAAAGCTTTTTACGTTAGTGTTTTTCTAGTTTGAAAGTACTCTGGCATGTTCCTTAAAGGCAACACAAAGCACAGTGTATCTTTTGTGTGGTGCTATATTGAATACAATAAAGTTTTTTGTTAATTTGCCTGAGTTTGGGTAAACTGCAGTTTAAGTACCTCTATTTGTGTACCTTAACCACTTTGAGAGTAGTAAGTCTACTCCTCCATCACTCCTAAGCAGTGCTCTGACAGATTATCAACACAAGATGTGTGAACTCATTGCAGAGTGACCTGCTTCTGAAGTGACCCCAGACCAGTACTGGACAGGTCTAAGAGGTGGAACCCTTTATAATGCTCCTGTGGTTTCATAAGAGTACGTGCATGCTTTCTTTGCCAGCATTGTGTCTGAGGCATGTTAGCTGCCATACTGCCCAATTTACAGCATAAATGAACTGCTATTCCGAAGAACACATGCCTCTGAACACTCATTTTAGCCAGAGTCTTCAGTGGACCTTCACCAGAAGAGGCAGCTGAGTGGACGAAGTAGATCACACATCTTAGCAGTTGGTCTGCTGTCAGTGTAACAGAAACTCAGTGTTTTTTGGCCATTGAGAGGAGTGCGGTTAATAAACGCTGAGCTGACATAGAGGCAGCAGCAGGGGTCGAGTCTGCTGGGCAGTGTAGGACTTTAAAACATCACTCTTTTTACAGAAAAAAAGAATACGCACTTTTGGAAAGCAAACCCACAGAAAAAAATGATGTGTGGTTACTGAGTACCACAAGAAATACAAGTCAGCATGAAAGCTAAACAGAGTCATGTGCTACAGGGATTGAGGTCGCATCGTGGTAGGGCTTAAGTTGATGTTTACAGTCAAAGACTCATGGGAACAAGTAGCTGCCATATAAACCAGACTCCAGGGAAAAGTTTCATGGTGCAGCAGTAGAGAAGTTTCACTTCCCTGACCAAGCTGTTTTCTAGCTTCTTCCAGCTGCATCATGAACCAAGACAATACACTCTCCTATTCATTTCTTCTTCCCTCTTAGTAAGTTCTCCAAAAGAGCAGGCATGTTCTGTTCTATAGAAAGTAGCCAGCCTCACTGATAAAAATGAAGGTATGTTCACACCTGTAAGTACTTGCTCTCTTCTTGTCCTCAGATGCCTCTGGAAATGTCTTAACTTCTGAGAGGATGGCAGCATGATACCTGCAAAAACCATACCAAAAAACTGTGACAAGGCAGCAGTGACATGGCGCTGGCCTCTGAAGTGTGGGCTGGCAAAACCATGCAGATAACACATTACTTATGCTAGCAGAGCAGTTGATCCAGTGACAGATTTTAGTCAAGTGCATTTTTCCAGTAGTTCTTTGAGTGGCCAAATGCAGATTATTCATAAATAAAATAGCTTTTGCTGACAAAACATTTGCCATTTAGACTGGATCCAAGTTCCACAGCAAAGTAAAATGGAGAAAGTTAAACATAAGCAGAACTACTGTTACTGCTCTCTCAGATCTCACCTCAAAAACTTCAAGTTTTACCATGTTATTTCTAATTTTAAGGTTATTTACTCATTTTGTAGATACATGGTCTGCATTAGCAGATACAAGAAACCATCCCCCCCCCAAAAAAATCACATGGGTGATGTTTTTGATCTCAATCTTCTTTGAACCTTGTCACTGGCTTTACTGATACATTTTAAAATCCACCTGAGAGAGACAAACTGTGTTTACCTTTTCATGTGATGATACGTGTAATCTATCACTTATTTTTCATGCCGCACTCTTACCATTAATGCATTTTTTACACCCTGGACAGAAGCACTATCCTTTCACTTACACCTCTCTTGCTGTCTGAATATGTTTCAGTTTCTCAGTTATTTACCAGTTGAACAAATAATTTGTTCTACTGGGAGGTCATAGCAAAACAGAAGTTAACATTACACCCTGACTGAAGCAACAGAAGAGATGATTTGAGAAGAAAAAAGTAGACTGAAGGAAACAATTTGAAGTAAGTTACTATTTTAAGTTCTGTGGCCATTGCTCTAATCACGTGTTTTCTAGCTACTACCTGCTTTTAAGTTTACCGTTGCACCATGGTAAAGGTGCTTGGCCTTTGATTCCGAAGATGGGCTGCATCTGAAATAAAACTGCAGGATAAACTTGGTACCTTCACCTGGAAACTAAGTTAACCTGTATAATCAAAGCTGAGAGTAGGATTGAAACTCTGTCCTCCTTCCTTCACTTGAAAAATTTCACTTGGGTGATTTTTATAACTGACTAAGTTACAGGTGAGTTGCTTTTTTTAGGTTACTAAAAGTATTTTAATGCATACAAAGTATTTTCTTACACAGTGATAATTTCCAAAAGATTCTTTGAGATGAAGTTTGTTCTATTTGTAAAAGTAACTATGTGTCACGGTTTTGCCGGGCCAGCCATAAAGCACGGCGACAGTGTCTCGCTTGGTGCCCCCATCCACCTCCACCCTCCTTAGGATGGTGGAGGCCTCAGCAAAATGGGAGGAAAAAGGGTGCTCAAGGTTGTTTTGGATCAAGACAAGGGCAGGGAGGACACACTGCAAATTATGGTTCTGGGCAAAACAGGCTCTAGTACCTGACTTAGAGAGGAAAGTAGGAAAGTTTATTCTACTACCTACAAGAAACAGAATGGAATAAAAGCAAAAAGGGAGTAGGATGATGAGAAAATTACAACTAGCACTTGAAGATCTCCCTCCCCCATCCCTCCTTTCTTCCCGGGCCCAGCTCACTGCTCCCGATATCTCTACCTCCTCCCCCCTCAACGGCTGAGGGGGCAAGGAATGGGGCATGTGGTCAGTCTCTCACAGATGGGCTCTGCCTCTTCTGTCTTCTCAGATGAGGGTGACTCCTGGCATTCTTCCCCTGTTCTGATATGGGGTCCCTCGCCTGGGACACGGTGCTTAGATCTCTGGTGTGGGTTCTTCCACACAGCTGCAGTTTCTGCAGATACAGGGTCCCTCCCACAGGACAGGGCCTCTTCTGGGCATAATTTTAATAAGCTTTGGTGTGGATTCCTCCCCACAGTTACAGCTTCTGTGAATAGTGAATACGGGGTCTCTCACACGGGACCTCCTCTGGCCATAGTCACTGCCCCTGTTTTGAGGTCTTTAACAAAGTGCAAACAAATCTCAGCTTCACCAGTCCTCTCCGCAGCATGCAGGAGAGTCTCTGCTCCAGCACACCTCCATTCTTTCCTCACTGACCTTGGGGTACATATGGTCGCTTCTCTCTCTCTTCCCACTACTTGCACCACCATCAGCCAGAAAACAAGGGATAGAACAAGAAGGAACAGAAAAATCCTTCCTCTTCTGGCTTCTTACAAAACAATTGTGGAGGCATCTAAATGGCTTAGCTCCAGAAGTGGGTCTGGCTCAGAGCTGGGGAGAGTTTCAAGAAACTTCTTACAGGAGCTATTTTTACAGCCCCTTCCCCCTTGCCAGAAACAGCTTCATGTCAAACCGTAACACCATGTTTCTAAAACAGTATTTCTGACAGACCTCGAATACAACACATCTCAAAGTCCCTCAAAATAATCTGCATGAAAAACAAACCTTGTAATTTATGAGCACTGTCTTTTGGGTGGTGGTTTTATGGTACTTGTGTCCTGGGAACAGGATGCAGGAAAAGAACGTAATTTTCTTCTGAATACCACAGACAGTAGTTGAATACTTGAGAGGACGCAAGAACTGTCCATGCTTCAGCACAAACCATAGGAAGCACACCATCAAGCTACAAATCCCTTGCCTCACTCCTATTCTTCTGGCTCCAAGTGGAATGACTAAGCTGTATCTCTCACGGGAATTTGCAACCCTGAATGTGTGCTTAGAGTCAAATGTCTACATCGGTTACTTCTTCCAAAACACATGAAGCTGAAACAGCTACCATTGTGTCTTTTTACTTATTAGCCACATTCAAGGTGGCGATTCCTTGAAATATGGAAATTGATTCTTATAATTAGCCACGCTACACTAGAGACCAACCATCAACACAAATAAAATAAGTGAAATTTTATACTGCAAAAATTGTTTTTTGAATGACTTCAGAAGTACAGGCAGCAGGGGTAAGCACAATCTGGTCCAAAGATACCTATACGAGAAGCAGCGCCTATGTACAGGTCACTTCTGGCCATAGCTTACTAGCATAAAAGCGAGAAGACTACATAACTTCTTTCCAGTGAAAATATTGCTCACTGAGCAGAATTAGCTGAATTTCATTAAGGTCACACAACGCAAGTTGAAAGGAGAGTCATCCACTGAAAGACAGTTTCAGAAGAGACAGTGCGTTTTGTATCAGGTTGAAGTCTTCACGTCCAACAGAACAAGCCCACTCTGTTGGCACATAATCAGCTACCAAAAAAGGCTACAACATCTTCAGGCTCCAACACCCTTTAAGGGGTGAGGAGAGCTAACTGTACATAGATATTTTGAGTTAAATCCACAAAAAAGATAAAGATGGTACAGCACCTGCTAAATGTCCAGAGGTAGGAAAAGGGGGCAATTAGTGCAATGCCACTGAATCCAAGGCCAAGCATTTCATAAATACATAATGCTCAAAGATCTGCCAAATATTATGTACCCTGTGAATCCAGGTCTGCCAAATAAAAAACCAAAACAAAAAGCCCAAACAAACAAGAAACCACACCCCACCCCCAAAACGAAATCTGTCTACTCTATTTCCTTAGAATAACATGCTGTTTTGGCAACCCACCTCCCAAGCCTGGTGAAATCATTCAAATCCAAGCTGCAGTCAATGTCATACACTCCTCTAACACTGAGCTGGCATTGAAAGCCCAGGCTGAGACCTCTCCCACCGAATATACAGCAGCCACAGTTCAAAACATTCTCTTGGGAGGTGAAGTGCATAGGGTGGGCTTGTGTGTTGCTGCGCAACATGTACAGAAGATCTGAGGATTTTAGTGAATTATATGCAAAACATAAGTTTAGCTCACAAGACATGGGGCAACAGTCCTTACACTCTCCTTCATATTAGTAAGGCTCCATCTAGAAGCATTCTCGTAGTTATAAGCTGCAACTAAAGGAGTGAACAAAAATGAAAGAACTGAGTGAAAACTACCAAACAGAAAGATAGAACAAATCCAGAACTTTTAGCCTGGAGGATACTGAGGGTGGTAATGGCAATAAGTCTTCAAGTATATACTAGGTTATGGACAAAAGGAATAAACTTTTGCTTGGTAGAATGAGTAAGATGCAATGAGCTTGTTACACTGAGAGGGGAGAATAGCTGGAAGGGTTCCTCCCTCCTCAGAAAACATCTAAGACAAAGGAAGCTCTAGAACAGATTGTACAGGGAAGCTGTTGGCAATGCTTTTTCTTGACCAGGCAGCTCTGACACATAACACAGGGGCAGCTGATCCTGCCTCACACTTAACACATTACAGGAAAGCTTCTAAAGGCACATGGAGCAACCATTCTTCCCTCAAGAGCACTCATCCCTTGTAGGCTCACCCACTCACACAGAAATGATAAAGGTGAGATTCATGACACAGATAAAGTGAACTACTCTAAATACAATGAAGAAGTGACCCTAGAGCCCCCTCAAAGAAGGGGATTTCAGTGGTACACACCAGATCCGTCAGACCTTGCACTGCACATTACAATGTAGTGGATTCAAAGAAGCTGAAAACAGTCTACCTGAATGAAAAGACTAGATTACGATCCAGATGAAGCAATTTTGTCTGGCTTCCCACTTTTTATTCGTGTTTCTGAATACTTACCACTAATGCAATGCCAAAAATACCTCAAGTTCCCAGTTGTCAGTGCTGTTTATTTTGTGCATAAGCAACTCAGGCAAACATGAAAGGTTTGGACTGAAGCTGAAGACAGGAGCTTGAATACTGCTAGAAGTGAACTGTCACACCCACTGGAAACAACTGGGAGGGAAGCAGCAAATTCAGTTGAGTCACCCTTAGTACAGACTCAAAGCAAGGCTACAAACTGGAGGTAAAGGAGAAGAAAACATGCTTTTTAGGGCCTAAACATAACAGCCTTCCTCACACCTGATCTGTCAGAGTGCCCACTCTTTATAAGAACACCACGAACAGAAAACACAAAACAGAACCACTTATTGGGTTCTCTTCCATGTGAAATTTTAACCATACTCTGATACTAAATGTAACAGGCCTCACAATAAATCTGAACGATGAGCTTAGGACTCCAGAGAAGACAGCACAAAAGAGGTGCTGCCACCTTCCCCCAGTTCTCTAAATACATATTCAACCACAGTGGAAAAAAAAACCCAAAACCCAGCACTTGCTGGGAAATTTGCAAATGTCCTGGGATCCAGCACTTCAGAGCAATCATCACTGGAACTCAACAAAGTCCAAAATCTAGAACCACTCAACATAAATATTACCTTTAACAGGAAGAAGAAAGCCACTTTTGAGTACCTTCAACTACACAACAGTTTTGTTTCCTTATTGTTCTGAAATTCCTGTAGATGTTACATTGGATGGAAAGAAAACCCAATGACCCACAGAAAGAGTTTGAATTAGTAAGGCTAACAGAAGCCAAAGAGGTTGAAATTGAAAAAATAGGCACACTATTTACATATCAATTACTACTTGCTCCCCGTTTCAACAAAAGGAAATAAAATGTTCTCATCCTTCCCAACGATCCAGAGGCCTCCTCCTGCCCCAGCATAATTAGTGGTAAATATCACCACAGCTCTCTATAAGCAATCAAAAAGGCTACCTAATTAAAAAAGTAATTAGTTTACACAGATAGATGTGAGTGGGTAGATTGGTTTATGAAAATAAAATGAAATTCCTCTGGATGCTTTTAGTGACTTGGCTTCCTGCCGTTTTACAGCTTCTACACACTTCCAAGGGATTGGGTTAAAAGTAAAATAAAATTTAAAATACCTCACTTGCAAATGAAGACGGTACCTTTCAACATCAATTGATCAGATGTCAATTTTGTAATTTGTCCTGTTTTCAACACAGAAGATAAGCTTCGTCTTCTTGCATGGAAATCAATGCCTCCACAAAAGGACTAACATGTTAGGCTTTGTTCTCTCCAGTCAGTTACACAGTGACACCACCATATGAGGTGCCAGCTGAACCAATGCTAGACCTGGAAAGGGAAAGCTTGAGTGCTGTCACCTAGCACACCACAAAATTTGTGGGAACCAAGAACCAGACACCAGGTATCCTGATACCAGCCCAGACCAAAGTCTCTTTCCCTCAATGATTTTGCCACCAGCAGAATCCCTGGGGAAACAGCCTGAGTAGGAATGCAGTTTTCTCAGGGTGAACACCAACCTTCACACTCCCACAGGCTCACTCCTGCCGTTTCAGGAGACTCAATTGCATTATTGTGGAAGCAGCAGGGTGCTGTTTTCTCTCTTGAGCTGGGGAACAGGTGGGGGACACAAAAGCCAGTAGACAAAGCATAAAAACAAGTGTAACAACCCTTGGTGAGAGCCAGGAAGCACTGCCAAGGAAACCTGTGAGTTAATAAACTTTGTCCCTCAAAGGCTTTATCATGGCCAACACCTACCTGATGGACCTCACCTTCATGAGTGCATCAAATACCCTTTGTCACCTTCAACAACAAATTGCAGTTAAAACTCTGACTAGCACAAGAGAGCAAGCTGCTTTCCAAACAGTATTGGGGGAAAACAATCAACAAAAAAACCCACACCAAAACCTAAACTGTTATTCTTAGTTGAGCAAATTAAACAGCTGTAAACTTAAGAAAGTATACGTGAAAATCAAGTTTTAAACAGCGATATAAAAAAGACATGACTACCTACACTGACCTTTCACTGATTTGTTTTTAAAGGATACAGAGACCAACTCTCATTTTGTTTGCCTTTGTTATTTTTGGAGTGCTACCCCCTGGATTTGAGGAATGTGGAGTCTACTGAAAATTTCTAACCAATGAGGACTCATGCAAACCCACACTGAAGACATCTGAAATTCTACATGTACCCTCAGGCACAGTAGATGGAGCTAGGGGGAGGTGGCGGGGGGGGGGGGCGAGGAAAGGGGAGGGATAAAAACAAAGCAATTTTCCCATCAAAGCTAACAAACTTCAGATCACTTGGCCAAACCAATTTTTTATCTGTAACTATAAAAACAAAGCAATTTTCACATCAAAGCTAACAAACTTCAGATCACTTGGCCAAACCAATTTTTTATCTGTAACTATCAGTGTTACCTACACACTGTTCAGCAGCCTACCAAACGAGATGGTGATCCTTGTCCATTTCTGAATAGTACTGAGCTTTTTGCTGAGACATCACATTAGCTCCCCACTGTACTGGGGCAGTACAAATAAAGAGGAACAGCAGAGCAAGTAAGTTTATGGTCTCAGTGATCATGTGAATGCATGAACGAGACAGGCAAGGACTTTAAAAAAAAAAAAAAAAAAAAGGTAATGAATAGTCTCAGCCAGGAGGAAATGATGGTGGCCATGCCACCTGGTTACTACTAGAAATCACTTTCCACAGATAGGCATAGGTAAGATTATATTAAACTGGAAGGAGGGCAACTGGTATTCTCACTTGGCTTTAAACTTAAGAGCCTGTTTAACAACAGCCACGTGCAACAAAAGCTATGGAAAATAATAGAAAATGCAGTCTTTCAAGAACAAAGGACAGGTAGGAGCGCAGAAGTGGCAACAGAAATCCTACGGCAAGTGTGACACTGGTAAACTATGAAGAGGTCCAAAGGCAAAGCCATTTCTCTTGTAGGTAACAGAGGGACAAGGGGAAGAACTCATGTCCTAAATACTAGCACCTGCAAAGCAGCCTAGAACTGAGCTGACTTGGAAAGTGAAGAGCTTTCTATCATTAAACTATCTTCTTACTGTATAAAGGAGTACTGCCAGAGCAATATCAACACACATGACACAAATGAGTCAAGGTAAGAAAGGTCAGACAGTTTTGTCAAGACTATGCACGTCCTGTGGATAAACAGATGATTTCAGTCCCTTCTGCACCAAACACTTCACGTTTCAAGAAAGGATTCTCTTCATTTTTAGTTAAAAACTCAGCTGGCGCTAGACCAATGCTACCTATTTAGACTTCCAAATATCAAACTTCACTCAAAAAAATTGCAATATCATCAGCTGCCTACAATCAAGAACATTTCACAGCTGGCTGAACTTCAAAGAGATGTGCTACTTTTCACATAGAGGTCCTTTAGACACATAACATCTACTTCTTAGTGGTTGGACTTGACCTTAAGGGTCTCTTCCAACCAAACTGATTCTATGATTCTAAGTTTTATATCTCCTTCATGAAGCTTTACCAGGAAAATGTAAAGAATGTTTTGCAGCTTCACAGGCAAAAGGAAAACTTACACACTGGCCAGATGTTTGATAAGCCAGACACAGACAAGCTGTACTTTGTTGTAGAGTGATTACTAGGCAAAGCTGTAGATCACTATTGGGTCCACGTTACCAATAGCAACCACAGTTTTGTTATGTTGTTCTTCAGCAAATCAGTTAGTCTCTCCAACCTTTAGTTCATTTTTTTTTTTTCACCAAAAAACTCCCCACCAACCCAAAACCACCACTTTGTTTTATGTTTTATTCTCCCAGTGGTGACATCAAGCTTACTTCCATTTTGTACTTCTCTCGTGAAAGTACTACAAACTTATTTAACCGAACTACACTTAACTGAAGAAACAAGAAGTACTTCATCACAAAGAAGTTTGTACTCAAATATGTAAGCTTCAGAACTTCTGGACAGTTTTGAGCACAGAAGTTAACAATCCCAGGATGTTTTAAGCACGCAGCATGTTGTATTACAGGTAGTTAATACTGTCAACCAAGCAGAAGCAACTATTATCTCTCAAGGGAAAAACCACACACATTGCAAGATTAACACTTGAAAAAGTTACTTTCAATCTCTAGCTGGTTCTGTTTGAGGTTTTTTAAAGTCTTTTACACTAGAACTCACTCAGGTTGTGAACAGTGGTAAATCTGATTGAAGTGCCCAGGTGGAGAGAGAAGGGTGAAGAGAGGAGCAAGAGCAAGAGAACCTACTGTCAGGTAGACTAACTCTGGAAGCACAAGAGTTGGGCTCCAGGCAGAAAATGAATCCAAATGCATATCTCAAATCAAAGAGACAAATGTGCACTACCTTCCAAAACCCAGCATCTGCTCAAAAGCACATCTTTGTGCTAAGAATGAAATCTTGGCAACATGATTACAAAGGACAGCATGATTTGCAGCCCGGGATAAAGACCTTATAAACATGTCTCAAGACAAAACATTCACCTTCTGTCAGCTACTTCTTGAGCTACAACTAGGTGAGGGAAGTTTTACCAAAGCTTATATATACACCAGTCTTCTTTGAGCTCTTATTCCCACTAGGAATCTCAATAAGCAGTCCAAGGAGCCTGCTACTGTTTACAAACATTGAGTTCAAAAAGAAACACACTTGTCCTAACTGTATTGGGCTATTTTATCTCTGCTTCTCTAATTCTTCCCCTGCAGAGCAGAAGGAAGTCATACTCTGAAGACAGCACAGGAGAGAAGAGCAGTGACAGCTGGGAGCCATCCAAAGTAAAGAAGGCCATTTGCAGGAGGTTTCCTCCCCAGCATGTCACCATCCCCTACACTAGGCTGTCTCCCTCACAACCCCTCACTGCTTCATTAGCTGTAAATGATGTGGCTTGGGAAGGAAGCAGAACTTTACTAACACTGGGAGAGGCCAGCATTGTACACAGAGACTCCATTTGCTGGTTACCAGCAGCCAGCTCTGCATAGTGTTCTGGCTCCCTCTTCAATTTGGACACTCCAACACAACGACTTTCTTTCTACTTCCTTACCCTCCAAGAGTGGAAAAGAATGACACCATCCTGGCCTCCAACGCTAAAAAAGAACAACCAGTATCTCCAGTTGAAAACCACTCTCACAACACCCATCTGGGTATGAAAAGGGGAGTAATGACAACAGTGTTGCAAGGCTCGCTAACCCAAACAGCCTCTTTGAGGCCAGTCTTACAACTAGTGCCACTACATTCTGCATTTTCTGTGGCTACAAGACTGAACTCTTTTCATGCCATGGCTTTTAGGGGAGCTTTCATGTACATTTAATCATCCAAGTAACAGCTACGATTCTAGGCTAGAAGTAACCGGCCTATAGCAGCTTTCCTTTATGCCAGGTGAAGATAAACCTAGTCAGGCACTTACCACACTTGTGACCCGTTATCGCTCCACTGTGTTGACTGGAAGCTTCTATTAATCAGACGAGTACAGTTCCCTCAGTGCTTGTCACTAAGGGATGAGGCACCTGCAGCCTCACCAGCTGCGTCCATGAGCACACGCTGTTCTTTCCACAAGGAAGGCAAAGGAGGTTCCACAGCTCTAATAATTTCATGCCTGGTCACTAGAAGTTAAATAAAATACTTTTTCTATACAGTACTCCATATCCCAAGACACTATTTCCCCCGACACATAAAATACCTTCTAGACGTTACAAAATTTGATATCTTCTTCTCGAGTGGAGTATAAAGAAAAAATGGCTTTCGGTCCTGTAGCTTCCCTAGCAACAGGGCACACAAATTTCTGGGTGCCAGGTTGCAGATTCCCTCATAGCTCTCTCTTTACAGTAAACATTTACTATAGTTAATATGTGCTTTCAGCTGAGAAGGGGCAGCTTGATTTAAATGTGAAGAAATCCACAAGACTTATGCTGAGGTCTATACAGTTCACCTCTACAGCCAGCGCAAGTGAAAACTGTCCCACATTCATGATGGAGATGATTCTTTTTGCACAATGTCCTTTCAAACATTGTAAGGCATAACTGAGATATCAGCCATGTGCCAGACTAATGAGGAGGAGAAGGGCCTACAGGCAGAAACATTTTTGTCTACGCAGAGAGCAGAACACAGATTAGGCAAACGATAGTAGAAGATCTGAAAATTAAACTCAAACAGAAAGGTGAAGTTGAGTGGGCTTTTGAGAAAAATTTATTTGCCTCTTTCCAGCCAGCAGCATAATCTCCTGAGAATCCCATTTTTTTTTTTCTTGAAGCGTGATTTGCAATGTATTCCAACAGAACAAATCATCCAAAAATTCTACATGTTTTTTCATAGAAGAAAAAAACCCAAACAAAATGCAATTTTAAGAGAGCTGTCCCTGAGAAAGAACGTGTTTATAGTCATAAACTGAAGTACTACCAACAGCATATCCTGAACTAGAGTCTAGCTGACCCCTGCATTATCTCCATCATTTTAGTACAAAAACTGGAGTCAAATGCCACTGTTTGGGGTGGATATATAAAAGCTGTTAACAGACTACAAAATTGTCTATGTACACAAATACATTTAAAACACGAGGCTAGTCAACAAGAAATCCAACCCTCCACCTCACTATGGTGGAAGAGGACAAGGCTCCAACCCAGAGGCCACTGGCACTCCAGTGACTTGCTGCTCCTCAACACAGCCTTCCTGCATCTTTTGCTTATATCACACGGGCCTTCTTCCTAAATCAAAAAACTTGACCTTTACCACCTACTGTGGGTACAGGGCTGATAGGTGAAATGTTTGGGGAGATAATGAGGACAAAATGTAGATTCCATCTCCTCTTTAGGCTACTGAGAGCATGAGCAAAGAAAGAAAAATACCCTGGCCTTTATTTTATTTTAGTATTTCATATGCAAGCTGTTTTTCTTGATTAGATGACAAAACACCAAGACGTGCCCAATTTCACAGTATTAAAAACAAAGCAAAAAGCTGGGGGCGAAAGCAAAACAGTGCTTTTCCCTCTGTCACACAGCACAGCCAGCATGTAATTTCCCCAGGGAATGTGAGGCAGCCTATTATCCCATTTGCTTCCCTTTTATTTTACGTAAAGCTAGTTGCTTTGCTCTCCAACGAGCCCTGTTGTTCCCTCAGAGGTGCCCTCACGCTCCTGCCCCACTAGCCCCAGGCCAGCCCCTGGTGCTTTGGCCCCTCACACAACACAGCCCTGGGCTGGAGCAGAGCTGCTCGCTGTGGTGGTTCCATTCGGGTCTCTCCTCCTCTGTCACGTCCAGACGCGCTGACACCAACCAACCCTCCACCACTGCCGCCTCCCTCGCACCTGGCAGCGCCTGGCGCGTGCACAGCAGGCGGCCATCCGGGTGGCCATCTTGGTGTCTTCACACCCATGACAGGTGAGGGATGGAGCTCTTTTGGGGGCAAACTGTAATTAATTTTTCCCCAATTACTCCTTCTAGGTCTAATCCGCACCCGCCAGAGCTCGCGCGCACCCCGGCTACACCGGGAGCCCGTTAGTCGAGGCTTTTGGGCGGGCGGGCTGCGGCGAGCGCGCAGCACAAGGGAGCTGTTAGACGGGGATGCTCTTCCCCCTTACGAATGGCCACGCTAATAGCTTTTTGAAAAAACATTGGCCGTAATCAAAACGCCCATGGCCGGGTGCTGCCGAGGGGGCAGCAGCCGGCTGGCTGGAGGTCCCTCGGCCCAGGTCGCTGCGCTCCGCAGACATCGCCGTGGGCAGCGGACCGGCCCAAAGCGGGAGGCAGGCGCTGGGTTTTGTCGGCAGTTTAGATATTTTGTGCAACTCCCAATATTCACCCAAGCCTCATTACCACCTCTTAATGAGACCCCTTTACTCCGTGACGTGCAACCGCTCCATCTCATTAAGGAAATCGCTCTTCAATGCTGATTATTTTATTTGCAGCCATAATTATATTTCTTTCGGCTAAATCACGGTTTAATCGAGCCCACATGGAGGGCAGCAGCACTAATTACAGCGGTAGATGCGGCGGCGGTGGCTGTTGGGCTGCCCGGCCGGAGGAGGAGGCGGCGAGGCGGGCGCGGGCGCGGCGCTCCCCCAGCGGGGCCCGGCCAGGGGCAGGGCGGAGGGCCGGGGCCGGGGAGGTGGTCTCAAACACAACAACTTATTACTTCTAATTCCCCGACTGTCACCAAATCACCTGCACGAAACAAGAATCTAATTTGTTAAGCTGGCATTTCTGCAGATGGAAGATCGATTTTCTCTTTAGATTTCTCTAATTGAGTGAATATAGACGCCCCGAATTAGCCGCGCTCGGGCAAGAGGGGAAGGGAAGGGGACAGGGAGCGAAAAGGGGGGGGAAAAAAAGTCAACAAANGTCCGAGATTGAGTGACAGTCATATTTCTGGAACTAACTGGTTTTTAAAAGAAAAGGTTAGGACGGCTGGAGAATGCTAAGTAACGGCGCGGGAGAGAGATGGCTGAGCTCTGAAATTGCTTACAGAATTACATTTGTTTTTCTTGTGATTTTATTAAAAGTCACTCCTCATCTCCAGAATGCGTGAAAATATCTACTTTCCACTCAGATACACCACATTAACTTGTTGGAGGCGAATTTGTTTGTTTGTCTATTTTATTTATTTGCCAGATAAGATTGATGCAGTCTTATTAGCGCTATATCTAGTTATAGGAAGAGATAAGGATGAGATGTTTTCTTTTTATTCCAATTACTAGACTTGTCACCTAACTGAATAACTGATACATGATTATTTATCTTGAGTAAATAGAAATCAGAAAAGCAGCCAACTTAACACATGCAAACAAAATATGTATGTTCCTTATTACTATATACCGCCTATGTAATTGAAGAGATTAAAACTACGGCCTTAAAAGGGAGAAAGTTAAACACTCCTGCCACGTCCGCCTCCGGTGCGTGAGCTCTTTTCATCGCTAAGCCCGGCGGTTTGTCTATCCAGCCGTCTGGGGAGAGTCTGGATTTTAAAAACACGGGTGTGCGTTAAATAAATTCCTCAGAGCCCAGTCGGAAGAGCTCTCCTGGAAGCGGGCTCCTTCCCTGGACAGAGATGTAGCTGGAAAGCGCTGCAGGCCGGCGCTCCCCCCCGCCGCCGGGGCAGCCGCGGTGACCGCGCTCCGGCCGCACGTCGCGCCGCCTGCTTAACTGCGCGCGCTGGTCGCACAGCCCGAAGCCTCGGCACTCACACGCAGAGCTGCCGGAGAGGCGGGCAGCGGCTCCGCTCTCTGCTCTGCAAAGAGTTCGCATCTGGACGGGGCAAAGCGGGACGGCTGCGGGCGGATGCGGGGAGTGGGTGTCTCAGGCATTACCTTTGTGTTAAAATAGCTTTTCCCCCATAAAAGACCGTTTGCCACAGTTGTGATGAACAATAATCTCCTGAAGCCATCCTTGCAATCTATGGCTACCGCTTGGCCGCCGGAGCCTCCCCGCAGTCCGGCGGTCGGAGCTCGATGCGAGCTTTTAAGGAAGGAAGGAAGGAAGGAAAAGGGAAGAGGAGAGGAGATAACGGTGCGGGACCCCGCTATCGAGCGGGTGCAGGGCGGCCCGCGCTCCATCCAGCAGGCCTCCTCCTCGCACCTGGCAGCCGCGTGGCCGAGCCGCTGCCGTCACTTTCCCCTCGGATGCCTTTAAACTTCATGAAGTTGCTTTCAAAGAAGCGTATTTATCGCCGCGACAACGTGCCGCGTGCGGCCGATGTCGCAAAAAAAAAAAAAAAAAAAAAAAAAAAAAAAGCGAAGATCGTCATATTTAGCTCTGACTGGAGGGAATAAATGGAGATGTGTAGCTGCTGGCAGCCTTGTCCTTCATTTCCAAAGAAGTCGTGTTTTCCAGAGGGCTGACAGAAATAAAAACACGTGTTTATGTTTTCCCATCTCTTAACTCCATATTACGTCTAACGAAAGGGTACAGTTTGATTTGTCATTTGTGCTTAAGGCATGCCGATATGGAAAAGTAAACGGGAACCTAAGTCACTTCATTTGTTTTCTGTAAGCAAATAACACTCAAAACCATAGCTGTAATTTACAAAGAATTAAAATTGATTCTTTTCATCAGGCAAGAAAATAGGGAAATGTGGGGTCGTTAATTATTGAAGGAGGCGCTTCTCATTAAAGCAAACAATGTTACGATGCAGCACTGAGGAGGGGGGAATGTGAATAATAATAATAATAAAGTCCAGTATTTTAGCACTACTGTCTTGATATTTAAAACAAAACAAAACCAAACCAAAACTGGGCGAACAAGCCCGACAACCGAAAGTTACGTGTGATGAAGTCTGGGAGCGTGGCTAAGTGTAAAAAGCAATTACGGAGCTCTGCATACAGCATACCCCTTAGCTGGGTGGATGCTCAATAAATACATAAATATCAAATTGCAAAACTTATCAGCCATTTGCGCCAAGCCACCCTGCTGACTTTAGCAGTTTAACCTTATTTTACCGTGTTTCTCGCTCCAATTACAGCTATTTTTTATAAAAGAAGGTTCTGTTTCTAAATCAGAGGAGAATTGGTTAAATACACTTGTTTATATTACAGCCTTATTCAATCAGGGCCTGAGTTTGGTGGGGAGGGGAGGGGGCGAGCCAGGGAGCTGGGAAGTTCCCTACCCTTCCTTCTCAGGGTCGCAGCACCAGAGGGCTAGGGTTGTGCTGCTCCCGATTGCGGCCCTTTCCCCGGCAGGATCGGCCCGCCTGGGAAGAGGGCAGAGGGGAAGGCAGAGCCGGAACCTCGGAATCGGGCCCACCGGGCGCATTGGGTCCGGAAAGCGACGGGATAGGACTGGCCAGGCCGGGCCAGGATGGAAAAGGGAAGGAACGAAGGGAATAAAATGAAGGTGCGGAGGGAGATGATGTCTCTGTGCCTAGCCCCTTGGCAGGCGCTCCTGCACAAAATTCAATCTCTATTTTTTATGAGAAGTAAACTGTCTAAATAAATTTTATTACGGGCAACCAATAAATTTTCTGGTAGTTCCCTTTGTTCCAGTTCTACGTGTGTGTAACAATCTAAAACCTATTTATTGAGGAAAAATCACTGGATCCGTCATAGAAAATCCTTTTACTTTGCTCTGAAGTGATTTCTGAAGACAATCGTGTCAGTCTGAAGATTTTGGGCCATTGTGCTAAAGCCGTTCCTTGTTAGGAACTTCAGCTCCTATCATCATGTGAGGAATACCGTAAATTGTAACGGGGAGCGGGCTTGACTGGCAGTTTTCTGGCTACACTGGGAAAGTGGAAATATGACGGGGAATAAAATCCGTGTAAATACATCTCTGACGCTGCCCGGGTGAATTCAGTCACTTGGCGAAACAGGAGCGCAGAGAAGCGGGGTGCGATCGGGGTGTTCTACATATGCCCCACTATTATCTTCTTCCTGACAGGCATGTCAGCCCTGCTCGCTCTTTTCGCTCCCGCGTATTTCCTTTTCTGGTTTCCCCCTTTNACTGTCTAAATAAATTTTATTACGGGCAACCAATATATTTTCTGGTAGTTCCCTTTGTTCCAGTTCTACGTGTGTGTAACAATCTAAAACCTATTTATTGAGGAAAAATCACTGGATCCGTCATAGAAAATCCTTTTACTTTGCTCTGAAGTGATTTCTGAAGACAATCGTGTCAGTCTGAAGATTTTGGGCCATTGTGCTAAAGCCGTTCCTTGTTAGGAACTTCAGCTCCTATCATCATGTGAGGAATACCGTAAATTGTAACGGGGAGCGGGCTTGACTGGCAGTTTTCTGGCTACACTGGGAAAGTGGAAATATGACGGGGAATAAAATCCGTGTAAATACATCTCTGACGCTGCCCGGGTGAATTCAGTCACTTGGCGAAACAGGAGCGCAGAGAAGCGGGGTGCGATCGGGGTGTTCTACATATGCCCCACTATTATCTTCTTCCTGACAGGCATGTCAGCCCTGCTCGCTCTTTTCGCTCCCGCGTATTTCCTTTTCTGGTTTCCCCCTTTCCCTTAAGACGACTGCACCCTGAAGACTTGGAAGAAATGATTTAGTTTGTTTATACTGCTATAAAAATCAAGAGCAATAGAAAAGTCATAAAATGAAGCGCGTTATCAATCACACGGCAACATTGTTATTCAGCAGTCGCTAACAGAGATTGATAATCCTTTGATTTCATCCCCTTGTTATTACCATGATGTGTCTGCACATTAACTATTACACGTTTATTTATCGACCTGAAACACAACAGCGCGGGAGAGAGGCACACGCACACTGCGCCGCGCTGCCCGCAGCGCTCTGGGCAGCCGCCGGCTGCGGGCACCTGCAGCGCACGGGCGTTTGTGCCAGCAGCTGCGGCCCAAACTGAAGCAACCCCAGCGCCCCGGGCAGCTCCTGACCGCCCACGTAGCTCCCAATATGGGTACGGCCGGAGTCGGTGCTCCAGTCAAGGGCTGCGTGCGCCGCGCGTTCTGCCGGCCCTGGCCCGGGCTGCCGGCGGCTGCTCCGCGGACCTCGCTTGGCGAGTCCCGGCGACCGGCAGCGGGCCTGGGGCCGGTTCTCTGGAATGTTCACCGCCCGGGCTTCCCCTCTCGCCCTGAAGCTGCAGACACACAATGATTTTCAAAGGGGAAGAAAAAAAAAAATAGCAAAACAATTGAGCCATCTCCGCCGTCCGCCGTCCAACCAGGAAAAAAAAAAGTCCCGAAACTCCCACCCCACCACCACCTCTTTCTCTCTCTGTCCAGCTAAATTGTGGCCCGGCTCTGAGTCTGCCTCTCTGCTCTTAGCGGCTGTTGCCGGGCGCCCAGGTTCATTGCAACAGCCCGACGTCTCGAAAGCTGAATTGAATCAGTGTAGCCTGAGCAGGGGCGAGGGGGGGGGAAAGAAAAAAAAAAAAAAAAGCGGCAAAATTGCCCTAGAGATCGGTCGGTCGGTTCCTTTGTCTCCTTGTTCAGTCGCTGCCGAAACCCCTGCACATCTCAGCTGCAAACAAAACCACTCTTGCATCTGTTCGCATGCGGTATTTACAATGTTTTGTGTAAGTCAATTGGATGGCGGAAAAAAAAAAAAAAAAAGCCATTGCCTCTGTATTATTTAACACAGACTTCATTGGGTTCCCTTTTTGGTGGAAGCTTTATTTGCACTAAATGAATAATCTTAATTGCATCACTTTCGAATTAAAAATCAATGTTAATCAAGCTGGAAGTAGTAAATATCAGTTTTCATTGTGCCTGGGAAGAGGGTATTTTTCTTGTTTTGCAAATAAAAATACAAGTCAAATAACTTTAAAAGGGCATTATGTTCTGCTACAAATACAATTGAAACGGATTGTTTAGGAGCGGATCAGAAATGGTACAGAATTTTGCACTTAATTTCCTCAGTTATCATTTACAATAAGAACCTCTTGGCTTGACAGCCAAGTCTAAACAGTAGTAAATTAGTACAAATTTATACTGATTTTACTCTAATAATCGTAATAAAAGCTTATAGATTTGGCACTAATTACATAAATGCCTAATGATCTTGAAAATTACTCTGGTTAGAAATATATTACTAATCTAAACTTTGTTGTTGGCTGGCTTTGAAAAATCAGAACATTAGAAATGGTTCGCTTCACTTGTGCAAAGCACTTTAAATTGTTCAAGTAGTTTAACATATTCAAGAGGAAAATAAAAAGCATTTAACTTTATTTACTGCTTTAAATTGAGTTTGTAAGCGAGCCGAACTTGGAAACTTTAAAAAAAAAAAAAAAAACAGGGCTTACGGGGCTTTTGAGTCCGGGACGGGGAGGCAGCACCGGGACGCGCGGTGCAGGGCCGCCTCTCCCCACGCCGTGGTCCGCCGCTGCACCGAGCGGGGCTCAGACGGGCCAGCGGGGAGCCCCGGGGGCCGGGAGAGCCTTTGAGGCCCGGGCTGCCGCGGGAAGTCGAGCAAGTGTCTCTTTCCTCGCTGCCCCGCAGCCGTCGGGGCCTGGCGGCGAGCGGGTGAGAGCCGGGCCGCGGTTTCCGCCGCCGACTCCGGTTCCCGAGGCGGCCGGCGAGTGGGACAAGCACCGTTCGCCCACGCTCACCCGTTTACATCGCTCCCGTGCTCCCCGCCCCGGTGGGCGCTGGGTTTGCGAGCCACCCCCGGGTCGGATCCGAGGGTGTGCTCTGAAGAGGCGTTAAAAATGAAAGGGGGTGGGGGGGGGGAGAGAAGAAAACCAAATAAATCAGAGGTGACCCAGAGCGGGAGGAGGGTGGCAAATGTGCATTTGGAAGAGAAGTGGCGAGGGCGAAGGAGGGAGGGCGAAAGGCGAGCGGAGCGGGGGACGGGAGCGGCGGCGCAGCGCAG
>WBNH01006501.1:98455-115024 GCA_013401255.1 Urocolius indicus
CGCCTGCATGTGCCGGTCACCCCGCCGCAGGGCAGGGCCGGGTCGCTGGAGGAATGAACAAACGATGTGAAATAGGATGTTTTGTGTAGATAAAGCATTCTTGTTACATACTGGTCGATTCGTGATATGTTTTAACTTATTGTCTGTGCTTATTTATTGCATTTTGGGTTTCTTAATGAATGTTTGAGCTAATATAAAACATATTACTTGACTTTTCCGGACACGTTTATATCAAGTTAATGTGAATGGATAAATAAAATCATTTTCAGTATGTGATATGAAAAATTATAGCTTTTGATGTGACGTGTGATATGAGAGGTGTCTTGAACCGCAGGCAAAAAAAAAACAAAAAAAAAAAAGACAGGACTTCCTTCTGTGGGATTCACCGAGTCCTTTGTCAAAAGTTTGGGGATAGTTTGCTTGCATTGAAGCCTTTCATTTATCACAATTTTAATACTTCATGACTAATAAACTTTTGTTAATCTTTTTGCGTGTTTGGCCTTTAAACCGCGGGACACAGGGAGCTCCGCGGCGGAGTGAAGCTGGGATGAAGAGAGCGGGAGAGGGGTGAGGTGGGCGCACAGGGCGAGCGGGCAGTGGCGACACTGGCTAGGGGCCCGGGTGGGCGATGAGGGCCTCGGGACGGTGCAGCGCTGGGCCACCACGGTGGCGATGGCAGCAGAGCGGCGCTTGGCCCTGGGCAGACTTGTTTGTCAGCTCTGCTGTGGATGGGCTGCAGCTAGTGGGAAAGAGAAAACCCACGGAAGAGAAAACCCTCAGTTCATTCTCATGCAAGCTTTGACACGGGGAAAAATAAACCCCGACAACAAAATAACCCCAAACAAGACTCTGACAACAGGACTTTGGCAAGAATCAGTAGAGCCCAGTTTAGGTTTCTTTTTAGCTTCTTCCCCTCCCCTTCCCTTTTTTATGCAATGCACTATCACTTCTCCTTGTACATCAATTACACACCTCTTAATTACACACCTGAGAGTGCCCAGCTCCATAGGCACCCACAGAAGGGTCCTTGCCTGCTCCGAAGTGCATATTATGTATGCATATTTAATTTAAAAGAGAAATAAAAGCAGAATAAATTATTGGTGATCCAGGCCCTGAGTGAGTCCGCTGAGGGTCACCTGAGCAAGCAGTCCTGTGGCCTTCTGCAGGAACCTGCTCATGCTGGTGCTAAAGCAGCCCAGGATACTCATCCTGAGGTGGGCGAGGCTGGGCAAGACAAGTCTCATACCATACTAACGCAGAGGGTAGGCAGATGTTGTGCGTTGTCTCTCCTTCCAGCCTTTCTTCTACCTCCTCGTGCAGGATTGGGCCAAGTAGTTGCTCCGCTGTACCCCTGGCTTAGCTCTGCCTCTACACCTAGGCTTAGCTCTGCCTCTACATCCATGCTTAGCTCCAAATCTGAAGTTTGTGGTTAGTTTAGATAATCCATCAAAGATGTGGGTGCACATGGCTGTGTGCATGAAGCAGGGCTGGTCAAAGTACCCCCCGCCCCCCTATCCTACGGATACCCCTGTGTGGGCAGGGGGAGTGGTGGACCATCTGGGGTGTCCATTGTTCTTCCTGATCCCATGCTGGTCCCTTCCCTGTGCCACGGGCCACTGGGAGGACAAATAGATCTTCACTTACATGCAGAGGAGTGCAAATCTCACTCTACTCCTTCCAAATGTATGGAAGGTTGTTTACAAGCATGTAATTTTTACAGCTGCTTTATATTGCTATAAGCAAGACAGCTTTATGATGTAGGAATGTCGTAAAGTGCAGTATGGAAGATCTTTAAAAAATATGTGCTTTTAATGGTAGAGAAAAATGCTCTCTCTGACTGCGGGCAGGGGATTGAGACACAACCTGTGAGAGGCAACTCTTGACATCAAACGCTATAGCTCTATGGAAGGTCCTTTTGCTTAATGCTTGTTCCTAAAACATCCATCATTTCCTCCATATTCTAATGCAACTGTTGTTCTGGTTATGAGCAAAGCTTTTTGATCCTACCCAACTTTGATACAACATTTGTTTCCATGGCAATAGATATTTGTGTTCTGAGTCCTGGAGATTTTTGAAATTATATGTACCCTTAGCACCAGCTGAAGACTTGCAGCATAAAACATCTACGCTGATGCTCTTATGTATTTAACCTGGATGAAAGGATGGGGACGGCAGGCTTCACTCATACATGTTATGGGTTGTGTGCGAATGATTCGGTTACAAAACCTCACTGATATTAAAAGGTAAAAATTATGCAGTGCTGACCAGTTCTACATAACAACATGAACAGCTTTGCCTCATTCCCATAAAGTGATCAAAATAAATGAGTGAAATCCATACAAATCGAAGGAAACATTTATGCTGAATAACAATTAGCCTGTTAGTGACTAAGTAGCTAACACCAAGCATTGGAGGTGTTACAAGTTGGGCTTATTTGTTCACCTCAAAGTGCATTTTAGCTTTGAGCAATTCCATGCAGCGTGTAAGCAGACTGAGATTTATGTTTGTATATACGGATTCATTTCCACATCGGCACATATCTGTGTAGGTTCGCTTTCCACTAAACACAACATCACCCCTAATGTCTAAGGAATATACATAACGATAATGTCACTGAACCTTTCATTTGCTCTCTTGATGAAATGCTTTGACACTCTCTCTCTCTCCTCTCTTCCTTGCCTCAAATCCCAGTGGAAGGCAGGATCTGCTCGTACTTGCTGCTGAAGATTGCATTCACTGTGCAATTACTAACATTTGAAGAAAGTTTGTGGAAGGCAAGAGATCAGATAACACTGCAGCACGGATTATGCTATGATGCTAGCAGCAATGATCCATGCTCCTAGAAATGAAAATGTGGTTTAATTTGTGTTGTGGTCTTTAAATTTTCATTTTTTTGGAATAAAAATCCCTGCACATGAAACTGTGTCTTGCAGTGGTAGAGGTATGGCAGTTAACCTGTCAGTTGAAAGTATGTAACCTTCTTTTTCTCCTTTTCATGACAAAGGTAATCTCATCTGAGGGCATTTATGTGAAGAAATAACAGCATGGCATGGTGAAACCACTGGCTCATTAATCCTGGCATCTACTTCCTGCAGGGCTTCTTGATTAGTTAGATTCTTTCATCAGGTATTTCGGAGTTTTTGATTTCTCACCACTAGCTAGGTTCACTGAGTTCAGGCTAAATTGAGCCAGAAGCAATGTTTATTAGTAATTTTGTAATACAGACTACCCTAATAATTCAGTACAAATATCTCATCTGAAAGATATTCACTCACCCTAACACCTAATGCAGTTTGCAGCTGTGTTCAGAGGGAACCGAGAGAACACAAGTGATTGGGCATGTATTTTCTAAATTATTAATATGAGAGCTAATAGCAAACTCCTCTTCATTTCCAACACTGGAATTAAGATCTCTCTCTCTTTTTTTTTTCTTTTTTTTTTTTTTAAAGCAAGCCTTGACATGGAGGTAACCACCTCCTGCCTGCCATTAAGGCTGAGCTCAAACGATTGGTCTGGAAAGCATGGCCTGTTTAGCCTTTCAGCACAGAGACGAAAGGGAGAACAAAGGAATTCTAGATTTTACCTCGTGTGCTATAAACACAGGAAAAATCTAAATGCTGCAAAAGGAAAAGGAATAATAAACCTCAGAAATTAGCATCCTACAATGTTACCAGTCTTTCTCAACCATTTGAGAGCCATATTAAGAGTTACAACTTGGATAAAAGGGACAAAGAGGTAAAGGCCTTGATCCTGCAGCATTTAAAGCCCATGCTAACCTGCTTGTGAGTTGAGCAGGTTCATGTATGAATATCTCTGGGGTCAGTGCTGAATATTGTTCTGCCAGAAAGCTTTCCCCCATTCTGTAAACTCCTTTTTTTTGTTGTTGTTGTTGGGGTTTGGTTTTTGTTTTGTTTTCTGAAAGAAATAAGAGCACAGGACACAAAACATCTTTAATTGTCTGACCACAGCTTGTGCTACAGTGTCTTATCCAGTCATAGGTAAGAACCAGGGCCTGAAAGCCAGTTTGATTTTATGACTGCACTTGATGTACCTAAATGCTCTGAGCAAGACGACTGACCACCATGACTGAACTCACAGAAGCCAAGTTTACTCCAAAAGATGTAGGACCCGTAGGTTCTTTTTAAAACATCATTGACCAATCATCACCCATGACAGCGATGCAACTGTGAGAGGAAAACAGAGGTGGAGGTAGTGATGGAGGAGAAGAGTAGGGACAGTGTATTTTTAATTTTTCAACTTGTCATGACAAGAATAGCAGCAAGAGCCATAGGGGCTGGTGATGCCTGAGATATGGTAGGGGACTCTCTTTGATTAACTGTCGTCCTTTTCTTTGAGTAGTGCTCAGGGCGCTGTGTTAATAGCCACGTAAGGCACTCTGAGATTTACTTCTACTCCTCGGGTTAAAAACGGCAGGAGGGTGTCTCTCTTTTCATGCTCCTTACAGCCGGGGCTATTGCACAGATGAGCTCATCTTTGTCTTCGACATGGGATGCTGTACAATGGTATAGAGGGGAGGACAATAAATTGTGTCTGCTTCAGCTTCTCCCTAGACTGTGTTTGAGGTTCATGAGCTCTGCTTTGCTTTGCATCATTCATCAGCACTTGTGCTTAAATACATTTTTCATAGCTAAAATTATGCTTTTACAAGCTTTGAAATCTTCCAGGGAAGAATTGCTCCCTGGGAGGAAGGAATCCAGAGGTGTTTGTGCGGGATTTGCCATGGGAGGTTACACAACTGTTCTGCAGAGATCCTTACCTTCCTTCGAAGGTCGAGAGGGAAAATGCAGAATATGCTTAATACACTGTCTGTGAGGGTGACGTTCTCTCCTGACCCCCATACACAGTTTGTGCCTTGGAGTATGAAGTTTGATTAGCCTTTTCTTGCAGCACTGGAGGTATCATGGTAGTGATCCAAAAAGTACTTTGGAAAAAAACAAACTATGGACTTTCTTTCACTGACCTCTCGCTACAGTGAATTTCATAAGCTGACAATGCACCCTGTAAGGACACATTTCTTTTTTACTGGTTTCAATTTATTGCCCTTTAATATAATTTAAGTGGCAGCTATGATTCCCTGTAGCTCCTTTACAAGCTTTTAAGGTTTATTTTTTTGCTAAATTTTTAAAGAGCATTTCAGAGTGACCCTCCCCTATTTTTCGTACCTAGTAATTAAGAGGAAGCACCATTCCCTGTTTCAAGACATAAGCATTACTCTATAATGAAATTTCTGTGTACTTGAAGGCTATTATAGTGAGCTTCCTGCCTTATACCACAGTCCAGGCAAAACTTGATTTGACTGCAACATGAGGACTCCATGTGTCTTCCTATCCAAGGGATTTGGTTATGTCACTGTAACAGTCAATCTGTGTGAGTGATACATCGGTTGAATAGAAGGCATGGTATTTGAAATGGGCATAGCATGGTCTGGCTGTTCTTTACCATGGCCACAGCCATTACATGATGCTCTTTGGTGTCCTCTCTGTCCCTGAGGCCAAGATACACTCAGGGAGTCCCCCTGAGGGAGAAGGGTTTAATTTCGGCAATGTCGCATGGCTTACCAGCTTATGTTACCAGGCAGATAGCCACTGAATTCAGATTTATAAACAAAACCGAGTGTGGAAAGATATTTCAGCAGCTACAGGGCCACAAAATGTCACCGGAAATTAACCAGCTTTGCTCTTTCAACTGGAGAACAAAATGAGGAGTCTACAGAAGGTCAGACATATAAAAATGCATTGAGATGAACAGGGAAGAATATTAAATTACTAAATACAGAATTACACTTGGTACAGTTGGTGGCTCTAATCTTTGTGTCTATTAGAAGCAGTAATTAACACCCCCACAACTGTAGTCGTTGTCAGCTTGTGTTCTTATCTTCAGGTCTCAGTAGCAAATAAATGACTCATACTTTATTCTTGAAATTTTAATTGCTGTAAGAAATACTCAAAGATAATTTCACCATATTTTATACTACTGTCACTTTGCCCTTTCTGCTTTAATTCCTGAGCAGTTTTAAGCTCGTTTTTGCCTGAACTGTGATCAGACAGATCACAGGGAGTGGTGAATCCTTCTGGGCTCTGAGGGACCTCATCTAAGTAGAGATAGTTGCAGTGCAGATGCCTGCTAAAGGATGGGGAATTCTGTGTTAGTAGCTGACTGATCTGGCCTTCCTTCATATCTTGTACACAAAGCTGCTGCCTTTAATTCACTCATCCCATAGATCTCATCCTCACTTAAATCAGATGTTTCTCATTTCTATTGGAGATAATCCTTGTTCCACCTGCAATAAGTTGCTCTAATAGTCTTTTATTCAGTATCTCCTCCTCTCTTGGTCTCTCCAGTAGAGTGTAAATTTGTAGATTTAATTCGTGGGTGTTACAGCCAATCAATAACATCCAAAACACTAATCCAGCTTCTTACTTATTGATGTCTTCCATACACATCTTTCTTTACGCTGTAACTGGCAGCAGCTGGTTACACCATTACATGCTAAAAGAAAGCATCCAGTGTTGCAGGTATTTTTCTTTAAAGCATCCTGGTACCTAAGTCTCTTCTTTAAATTAATGGAGGCTGCCAGATTCCATCAATTTTAATTCTATTGTTACCTTCACTATATCTTTATCAAACTCCACAACTAGTTCAGAATTTTCTGCTTTATGAAATAGTGTCCTCTCCACTTGTTCTGTCCAAAATCTCTGTCAATACATACATCTCTTCTTTCCATTAATTGCACTTGCTCTCATCCTGGCCACTTCTGACGCTGCAGTTGCCTGGTCATTCTAGAATACCTTTTCTACCAAGCCACAGAGTCACATCACACCTTTAAATCTTGCCTTGATTCTTATATTTCACCTCCAGCTTCAGAATGGATTTATGAGTAAAGCAGTTTGGGATATTTTACGTGAAAGATGATCTACTCCCACTTTCACTAATGCCTCTAGGACTTTGACACATCACATACAGTTGTGGTTACTAGTGTGACTCACACCAAGTGAAAAAAGGATTTAGTGCACCATTTCTTGTTGTGGCTTTGGGACATCTAGGTCAGATCTAGGTCTTCTCATTTATGAACTGACAGAAAAAATTCACATGAGCAACTGCTTGACCCATAAACAAATTGCTTAGCAGCAAAAGCCTTCCCCATTCTGCATACTCAGAGTAGTTTTAATTGATCCTGCCTTGTATCAGGATCTGTGCAGCAGTGGCAAATCCCAAAGGTATCCTGTTTGCCTCACTGTAAGTTCCTTGAGAGAGTCCTGTGGAAGCAGCTTGACTGGTAAAGGCAGTCAGATTCCCACTTGTGCTCGAGCTGAGCTATGCTGATTGAATAACTGTGCATGGTGCCAGGCCATCACTCCAACAGCTTTTGAGAGACTGACATTGCCTTGGGAGTACCTTCAGAGGATGCCTCTGCTTATGTCTGAGTCTGCCCTGCCTTGCACAAGAAAGGAAAACGTAAAAATTTTTCTCAATTTTATATTCCTGTGGAGAAATATCCATAATGTAGCATGTTGTAAAGACTTGCAATGTGCTGCATTTAAGCACAGTGAGCTGACATGGTGGCAGCTAAAGTGTTACTGAGTTGTTGAATTTCTCTCTGACTGCTCTGGTTTAGAGCATCACCCTAGAGAGCAAGTGGCTCTCACCATGGCTTTACCAAGAATTGTAGCAGCACTTCTGCATTTGCTGAAGGTGGGCTTGTGTTTTCAGACATTCCCAGTTAGTTTTGGTGCCTGTGTCAATGCAATTGAGACTGGTTTTCAAGACAGAGATATCCGAAACTCTTCAAGATTTATACTGGAGTTGTTGGTGACCCCAGCTCTCTGAGTGTAAGAATCTCAGGTTGATGCGTGGATCATTGTGCCCTGGAAGCACATAGAAAATCCTCAGGTACTCCTGAAGTTTATTGGCTGACTTCAGGTTGCAGTGTATAGTCATTTGGTCAGAGGATAACAGATACAAGAGACCGGAGATGGGCTTTCACAGCAAGGTGAGGAGACCCCATTCCTCTCAACTGGCTAAGTTGGGGACCAGGCTACAACAGCCTTGCTCTGAATCACTCATTACTGACTTCAGTTTAGATACCATGGCATATTCATACATCTTAAATTTCACCAGTGTCTCTGCAGTCTGTCAGGGCATATTTCTGAGGACTCTAGAGAGTGCCAAGAATAAACCAATGGGAAACAGAAAGCACCAGGTTTATGCTGAATTTAGGCTGTCTGTAGATGGTTGGGTGTGACTCGGGGATCGCTGCAGGACTTTGTCTTGTGCTCTGGGACCCAGTGTCAGGGCTTGGAGAAAAATACACAATCTCAGATATGATTCACTGGTCTGGAGTTGTATTTAGTGAGTAATAATATCAATTCTAGAATCTTACTATGTTTTTTTTAGTGGTCATATTAGCATGCAAGCCGATCCGCATTGCCACAGAAAACCCTTGCTTGCATACGAATGTTATTATGCTATCAACTGCTTCTGATACCTCACAGATTTTTTCTATTTTCTCCTTCCTGGTTTTTCGGGTTTATTTTTTAGGCTAAAACCCCTGCTTCAATACCAGCATCTGCCTTCCTAATAATGTAACTATTTACTGCATCAATGTGCTTTACTCTCATTTCATGTTGTCACACTTTCCATGATGTTATTTGAAAATTGTCAAAACTCCCAGTGAGAAATTTCTGCCATGGGGAAAATAAGAAACGCAAATGGTGTGAACTTGCAAATGAGCTGAAAGTCATGCCATGCCTCTCCAGTGTGACTTCCTTCTGGACTTAGGCTGAGACACTCAGGCCTCATGTTCTGGACAAACTGATGTTTCGTTTATCTTGCCATATTGTGCTTTCAGTGTGGATATTCTGAATCCCCTTGGACAGCTCTGCCTGTGTTTCCATCATTATCCTTTGTGTCTTTCGGTCAACAGAGTTCACTGCTTCCTCCAGCAACAAATGTCTGTGCAACGATTGGTGAATTATTATAAAAACAGGAATTACTTGTTATGACTTACATCTCCAGGACTGAGTGGGCTCAACTTAGGCTAAGTGGCTTTAACTGAATCAAATGCACTAGATAAAGGAGAAGCAAAAATAACTCAGTTAATATGTTGAATGCAATCATAAAACATTTCTATGAATTCAGTCTCCAGACAACTCTACCTATGGCTGCTCCTAGTTTCGTTGTCTGTGTCAAGGTCCTTAGGAATAAAGAAATAGGCTGGTTTTGCAATGCCTGGTCAAAACTGTCCTGCCGCGTGGCTGCTGCAGGCTGTGGTGGCCCAGGACATGCTAAAGCCATCGTATTCAGGCTAGCAAAGAAAAAGTGTTTTAGGAAGAATTGTACATTTAGGAAGTCAAATGTTAGAAGCACTGTGGCTTAATGAGAGCTCATCTCTAAGATATTAGCCATCATTTTCATACTGTTTTCCATCTTCCATCCTGCATGCCCCAGAACTCCATCAAAGTTACCCTGAAGCAGGTAGGGACTGCTGAGCTGCTTGATTGCCCCAGCACAAAGAGATGCACCTGGCACCAACATCTCTGTCTCTCTTGGTGGTAAAGTGTATCTCAATCTCTGTAAGCTGACTCCAGCTTGAACGGACACTTCATGTGTTAGCCCAGTCCACTCACACCCTGGAGGTCAGAAACATTCCTCCTTGGGCATTCAGAGCTAGGGGTTAGCAAACTACTGTAGAAAGCCACCACAGAAGGGAGAAACTCAACCATTACCAGTCCAGCTGATGCTTGCTAGTGTCTGCTTCTCTGGTTAATTTGTTTGTGAAATAGTGCAACTCATTATTCATTAGGTAAAGTGCTAGCAGTACATGGATCACCTATTCTGCAATTGCTGGAACAAGAAGTCTCCAAAACAAGAGATCCAGGGGTCTGCTTTGTAACCAAACAGTTTAAACCTGACCCAGACAGAATGTTCTTCATCTGTTCCATGAGCTTCTGAGTAGAATGAGGTCATTTATTTCTGGAATCAGCACTGAAGGGAATGAGGATTATCTGCAGTTTAAAAAATGATAAATTGTAGTAGTACACATTTAGAGTCTCTCTTCTCAATAAAGAAGCCAAATACAAATCAGTGCAGTAGGCTTATAAGGCCCATAACTGTGGGATGTCTACGTGTATTTCTCCATGTAATAAACATGATATTGCATCAAGCCTTATTTCTAACGGTTTGAAAATCCACTCATGAAGTTGCTTATTGTAACATATCTGACATGGCTGTGTAGAGCACTTTTCCTAATGCTTAGAAGAAAAATGTATACTACTGAAAGGTAACACTTTTCCAACAAATCTGAACAGAAATGCACATTGAGTTACTCAGAATTTTCAGACAATTGACATAATGTCTTCAGAATAAAGTTAGTGTCATTTTCTAAGTTTTTTCTAAGTTTTGTTTGGCTAATCCAGTGAGGCTACTAAATATTGCCAAGTATTAAAGACTTTTTTTTTCAGCTCGGCTGTGCTGAATGGCAATTACACATTCTGAACAATCATACAACTTCTTTAATTAAATGAGGTAATATGAAATTGGCTAGATTTTCCTCTATACTTTCAACTTCAGTGAAAAATACAATAATTAAACTCTCGGTACAGTGACTTTCAAACCCCTGCACACTCTCAGCCTCCTCTCTTCTTCTTTCTCTGGATAATAAATCTTATGAAAGCTGCCACCATGACTGACACAGGTTGTGAAATTGTTTAATAATATTGACTCAAGTAGTGACATCATTTGGAAACTTTTGGTTTTCTTGCAACATCTTTAAAGACAACTGTGAGCTGCTGGATGTGACGGAGCTGATATAGCCCCACAGCTCAGGAAGGAAAGGTGTTTGCAGTGAGGTGAGCTCTATATCCCCCATTGGGATTGAGGTGAGTCAGCATTAGGGGGAGGGCCTCCCAACATTGTTGTCTTTCTCCTTCCTTGGTGACCTGCCTGCAGTAGTTTGACCCTGGCTGGATGCCAGGTGCCCACCACATCTCTTTATCACCCACCTCCTCAGCAAGCCAAGAAAGGGAAGAAAGTAAGATGAGAGTCTCGTGTGTTGAGATAAAAGCAGTTTAAAAAAGAAGCAGCAAAGCCATACGTGCGAGAAGCGAAGCAAAAGCAAATAAAGCTGTTACTCTCTACTTCCCATCAGCAGTGATGTCCGGATACCTCCCAAGACGCAAGGCTTTGGTATGCATAACGGTTGTTTTTGGAAGGCCAAAAATGAATCTATCCCCGCAGTTTATATCACTGAGCTGACGTCACATGGCGTGGAATATCTCCTTGGTTGGCCTTGGTCAGCTGTACTGGCCATTGTCCCTTCCAAGATCGTGCCCACTCACAGCTATTGGTGAAGGTGGGGGGAATGAATGCTGGAGGGACAGCCCTGATGCTGTGCGAGCAGTAGTCATAATATTGATACCAACAGCATGCACAGCACTGCAAGAGCTGCTGTGGAAAATCACTACCATCCCAGACCCATTACACTGCCTCATCTGTCTCTCTTTTAAACTCTTCTCTTAAGAGAGGGACAGAGAGTGACTATATGTCTGATATTTTGGAGGCTGGGGGGGGTGCCCAAGCCACTCTCGACAGGCCAAGCAAAACATTTTAACAATACCCAGTGGAAAGTGAACCCTGCAGAAAGAATTGCTCTCTCCGTTCTGAGAAGCAACCGCATCAGGCCCTGGGCACTTGCTGAACCTGCACGGAGTCTGCAGTTGAACTCCTGAAACATTTGTTTTGAAAAACTGATCATTTCACCAGGAAGATTCAAATCTGCATTAAGAAGGAGCTAGAGAAAGAGCCTGTGAGATTCCTTCCTACTGTCATGCTTTTTCATCTGCAAATAATGTTAGCCTAACTCCAACAAAAATTAAAAGGGTGTATCTCAGCTGGCTGTATATTGGGAAACAATCACTTTTGTTGTTCCTTGTATGGGAAGGGTTGGAATCTGAGCACCTTGGCTCCAACATGAGAACTGCACTGTGTTTCTAAGGCCAGTTGAACCCCTGTGAAATACTGCAAAAGAATAAACTCCCCAAATATCTTATGGTTTTAAGAGTATGTATCTCATAAATCTGAACATTATCTATTTAAACAGATGTAAAATGTCTGTCTCTCAAAAGCTGGGCTGCAATTCTAAGGATGCCACGGAAAGAAGAAAAAAAAAAAATTACTAGCTCTAGTAACAGATGTGAAATTACATTAGATAAATATAATCATTAGTTTCAGTCTCACCCTGGTTAATTTGTTTGTGGAAATGTGCAACCCATTATTCATTAGGTAATTTTTCACACATTGATTAGAAAGCCATGTCGAATTGTGACCCAGCACATTGGGGTTTGCTTATCTTGCAGTGAACTATATCGCTTACAATAGTGGAAATGGGGGACAAAATGTTTATCTCAGGCTGATTTTGTGCCAATAAATAAAGTAAATCAATAGCCAGTGAAGTGTGAACGACATTTCTCTGCTGTATAATATGGTTTTGGGGGCAATTTGACATGCTACAAGGGGAAACAAGGGTCTTGAACAGAAAGGTAATAAAAGCAAATCATGCTGGTAACTGTTACTGAAGTCCTGTATTTTTCTCTACATGGGCAGCTTTAAGATGAGAAAAATAATGCACATAACGGTCTAAAACCACTGAGACACTCCCCAGCTTTGTAAACACTTGGGATCAAATCCAGATGTGGTTGAGAGAGGTGCAAGTCTCTGGGAAATTGATGTGCCCACGGATGCTGGCTCTACATTTAAACTGGACTCTGGGCTCTGCTGGCAGTGCTGGCGTGTTTCCAGCAACACTCAACTCCACTGGCTTCTTCCCTCTGCTAGCTTCCTTTCTAGGGAGTTAAATTCTGAGGCTATAAATGGTTTTGCATCAAATTACAAAGTAGTATTCCCATACCCCTGTGAGACCACTGTAGCATGGATACAGGTAATAGTAAGTGGTGCCTGCCACCAGTGGAAACCAGTGGAACTTCATCAGCCTCAGTGTGTTACACCCGTTTGCACCAGCAAAGAAGTTGACCATTCGTGTTACTCAGCTTCAATATTTTGCCTTTGTGAACTGCAGATGAGTTGAAAAAACAGAAGAAGAGAGAATTATGCAGCTGTAGTTGGTGCTGTCAGGTCTGTCTTTTACACCCCTGCTCAAATTATTCCTCTTGAAAGATAGTTTGGGCAACATAGGTATATAATCAGTTATTTTACACAAGCATCCATTGTGGAGTAACTTATCTCATCCACATTGCTTCTTGAGTCAGCCGAACCTAAATGAGGATAAACCAAATTGGTTTTGTGTGTATCTGTTGACATTTCTATAGGAAAGAGAGTAGAAGAGAAGTTACAGTACAATTCAAGCTAGTCTTCAGTGACATCTCAGAAATTAGTGTGAGGTATCTCCGTGGTTAAAATCAGGACACAAAAAAAAAAAAACAAAAAACCACATAGTAAACAGAGTTATAACATCTATTTTAGCAAATTTCAACAACTCCAAAGCACTCTGTGCTTGCGTCACCTGCAAGGCCCTGCACAGGCCATGATAGCACTATGTCTGGTAAAAAATGGTAACGAACTCAGTCTGGAGGGAATGCAGTCTAAGAAGTTCAACAAGCCCCAGCCAGGAATGTTTCCCAGCCCTTTGCCCACTGATCCTGGTGGATCTCAGCTTCCTTCTTGTGGAAACCCAAGCAGTCACATCTGCCCTGCAAGCAGGGACAACTAGCTGTCACCTGTCTCCCATCTTTAAATGCTGGTGAGTAGAGCTGTGACTCTATCAGCCATTCAGCTGAACTTTGGCCAGTGCAAACAGCTAGTGAGGGGTTGTTCCTGTGCCACCACAAAGGGGATTTTGTGCCTTCAAGTTCCTCCCTTCCCTGTCACCCCAGTGTCAGGGGTGGAAAGCCTCTGCAGAGCCTAGGCCAAGCTGCCAGAAAAACTGCTGCAGTAACAAAGTCTGTCCAAGTGTTGAGGGATTTAAAGGAAAGTGAACTGTTTAAGCAGCAGGTTGCAGGAGGGAGGCAGGTTGCTCTAGAGAAACCTGTGAGTGGGGAAGCAGGAAATCTGATTTTCTATGGGGTCCTGGCAGTGATTCACATGCGACATAGTCCCTCTGAAGATGGTTGCATGAGCATCTGCCCTTCGCAGAGGAGGCAGCACAAAGCTGTTTAGGTGTATCCTAGAATCAGATTTCTTCAACCAAATCACACTCATTGTCTGCTGAAATTAGAAAGGACCCAACTTCTGATGTATTTTAAAGTAAAACCAAATAACTGATGTAACTTAAAAAAACCACATCTAAATGTCATTTAGGTTTGTCTATTAATGTTGTGTTTGTGATTTTCATGGAAATAAAATTAAATTGTCTGAAACAGTTGCTACCTGGAAGTCTTCAAAATAGTAGAACAACATGTCTATTAAACTCATAGGCGTTTTTTTCTGACACCAAAGAGGCAAGAGCAATATGTATTTTGTTAATTTATAAAGGTGCCTCTGCCTGACATTTTAAGCCTCAGATGTTTTCCTTAAAATAGAGATTAAAATAACTTACATTTTTCCACATAATGCAGACTGCATTAAGGCAATTAACATTTAATTAACAGCAGGTTTTCCTTGGCAGGTCAGATTGCGAAGGGCTCACTGTTGTTGCCATAGAAAGTGGAAGGCAGGGCTGTTTGGTTTCCAGAAAAGGAACAGCTGTGTTTGAGCCCTGACAGTCTGAAATCATCCTGGATAGTCTATAATGCTCCAAAGGACAAGGAAAGGTGGAAGCTGTCAGTGTCACAGAGACCATCTCAGATTGCTGGAGAATGTCATCCGCTTTAGAAATCAGTGTGCTGTTGTTAGGGTATTTTTTTTTAATTGAACTGACAGTAGAGCTTTAAAATTCCTGTAAGCACTCAGTAAGCTAATTTAACTGTTTTCCTCTGATATGCTTTTTAATTGTGTGAACAGAGCAGCACAATTATTTCTCACAGTTTTGCTTCTCGTCTTTTATTTTTGATGCTTCTCTTCTCTTCAGATTCTTCACTCTTTCTCTTGGTAGCCATTTGGGGCTCATTATGGATATTATCCAAGAATAGGTAGATGCACAAATTTAATTAAGAAGTTGCATTGTTGCTCTGTGTTGAAAGCTGCTATCAAGATGGTGCAAACAATATCTGTAAAGGGATCTTTTAAAAAGGACAGAAATACTGAAATGAAGATAACAAGATAGATGTAGTGAATCTGTAATAACACAGACTAATATCTCCTGGGGAAAATGAAAAAAAAAAAAGCAATCTCAGAGAGAACTTGGAAGAGCATGGGGGCTCCCAGAAGGCGTTGGAGTTTGCCTTTCCTCTTCAGTAGGTGCAAGACAAGGCTCTGAATGATAATATCAGTGAAATGCAATAGGAACAACAACTGACTGTATTCTTCAATAGCACTATTCAAGGTTTTGTGTTGGGGAAGAAGGTTTTCCTAATCTGCTCTCAGGCTTTGATAGTTGCAGGCAGAGCTGTTCCTACAGTCCAGGGCAGTGAGAGAGAGAGAAAAATTCAGACACGTTCTCTCCCCTGACATCCTGGCAATGGTTTTGGTTGTGGTTTTACTCCTCTGTCACAGAGGAGAGCAAATAGATCAGCTTTTCCTCTTTTGGTAAGAGATCTAGCCATCAAAAGTAATTGATCTGTCCTGGTGAATTCATTAATCCTTGTACCTGGGCATGTTTAGTAGGGAGTCTGGTCAAAGAAGAACCACAGTGCAAAGACTGACTTCAAGGAAAGTGTGACTCCAAGAATAAAATACACACACACATATATATATATATATATATATATATATATATACATATATTACATATTGTATGTGTGTACTCCCAGTGAAAGGTGTGAATCCAGATTGCCATTTAAAAAGGGTAGCTTGATAGCTGCCGTGTTGATGATATTCCCTCAGATTATGAGGAGACTTAAAGAAACACAAAGTACGTGAAGAAAATAGTCTTCTGAAGGCACAGGCATGAGCGGCAGATCTGCCTGCTGTGTGTAGTATGTTCAACCTGTCCCAGCATGGCCCTTCCATGGTGTTAACTAGTGCTATGGGATGCACCATCCCAGGAAGCCCAAAGTGTGTGGCTTAGACAGACCCAGGTGAGAAACTTTGAGATGGAAAGAAGCAGGAGCAATCTGCCTTTACATGTCAGTGCCAGGAGCTGAAATAAGGAATCCAGTGTATGGGGACACTTCCAGTGGCTCCTCCTTGGAAGTCTCTTAGGATCACTACAGGGCTGTGGGCATCCTCCTTCCTAGCCTACAGGGCTGGAGTATCACTGCATTCCTGGGAGCTCTCCACCTCCTCTCTCTCCACCTGGCAGGATTCTACTTAGTGGAAAATACTTCAGAAAGAAAAAGAGATCCAAGGTGGTTTGACATTACATTTATCTTCACAAATTGCATGGGTCAGCATATCTTGGTCTGAGGGCAGTTAAAGGTGGTGGCTTTCCCTGAGTACCAGAGTGATTACATGCAAGGATAGTGCTCTCAAACCATTTGAAGAGTACAACAAAGCGGG
>WBNH01006501.1:115056-117556 GCA_013401255.1 Urocolius indicus
GTTTATTAAGGTTTGTTATTGGGAGAGGCAGAAAGACGGAAAGCTGTCTACTTTGGAAAATCAGTGCAGAGTCAGTAGAGATGAGGGTTTCCGGTGCCATAGTTCCTCAATGCTCACTCCTTATAGGCTACCGACTAATGCAAAAGAAGGAGATTTGGAAATCTTTTGTTTGGAAGAGATAAATCACACAAAAATTACTACAGAAACAAGGGGGAGGAGGATTATGGCGATTTCCTGATACTTAGATTGCCTAATGCCTGCCCTCCTCTCAGAGTCAGAGCAGCATTGTATCCTAGGCATAGGACAGCAGGACATCCCTGAGAGAGGTGCTCTGCACGGTGGTGAGCCACTCCAAAGAGTACTCTCGGACAGGTTGGGTTGCTTCAGAGCTGGCCATGCAGGGTCCAGATGTTGTAAATTGGTTGCTATGCCTTGTCTCCCACCATCACATTTTTCTTTTGTTTCACCGTTATTATAAAAAATTGGTAGATGGCTAATATTACAAGTCCAGGGCAAAACTACTCATACATTTACTGTAAGGACATTTAAATATTTAAAGCAGATGGTTCCCAATGACCTTACATGTCTCCTTTATAAATGTATGTACTGTCTTATAGAACCATCTGCATCCCAATATGTAGCTCATATGTTTCCAAGTGTTTCCTCGTTAGCGAGCAGAAAAGTTCATCTTCTGTCTGATGTGAGATAAAGGTTTAAGCTCAGTTACAGTTGTTCAAATCAGCGCTGCTGTTGGGAGCAGTATGTACCCCAGGGCAATAGAGGTGCTGGTGCCTTAAAGTACATTTCAGGTTGATCCAGGAGGGCAGGATTTGGAGCATGCCAGCAGGCTTCCACGCACAAGCTGAGCCTGGGAAATCCAATAGGAGAACAGAAAAATTGCAAAAGTGTAGCAACTGATAATGTCAGGGCGAAGGCACAGCCTGATCCACCTGCATTGCCCCAGCAAGGATTTCTGCAAAATGTGAAGGGATGTGAGGCCATGCATGATTTCCCTGTCCCACTAGATCAGCCCTGCTCCTTGCTCTGGTCTTGTACAGAAGAGCAGAACCAAACTAGTAAAAGCAATTTTCCATTCTCCAAGGGACCCAGGGGAAATGAGCTCAGATCCTCTGCTAGTCTCACACTGCCTTCACTCCCTGGACTGGCAGCCTTCCTGTGTGAGTCTTCAATATGCAAAGTTGCTCCGTCATTAGGGCAGTATGGTTGCCTCACCCCTCAGAAATAACAATCCTTTAATTTTTTAGGACTTGCCCAGTGACTGGCTGTGTGCTACTTGCATGTTTTTTTTGTAGGAGATCATCTTAAAGGATTGTGCTTAAAACATATATATAAGTGGCAGGTGGATGGGAAGTGACATACTTCTAATTTAAATTTCTATTAGAAAAAAATACAGAAATGTATTACATGAGGAACCGCTAAGAGTTGTGTGGAACACTGTATTTTAAGACCTACTGTAGATCTATGTCGGTGCCTGTGAAAGAGAGGATAATTAGTGCCCGTACTCTCAGTCATATCAGACTAAAGGTAATGGGGTGTAAGAAATGGTTCATTAGTCTCTCTCAAGTACTTTTACTGTGTCCATACTATTTATACCAGCAGAAAAAATTCAATGTCTTTAAAATCAAGTCAAAGCATTCGCCTTAGATTCTTCAGCTTAAGAAATAACATTGAGTGATGATCTCTTAAAGTCAAATAGAAAAAAAATGTACATAAAAAACCCTCTTAAACCATTTTATTAGCATTCTGTGTCACTCCAATGCAGTCTCCATGCCTATGCAAATCCTGCCTCCTTCATTTGTGCTTCTCTCTATATGTTTAGCTTGCTTAGGGGAAAATTTGTGGACCCAGGAGGCAAGCAGGCAAATGCACAGCATCTATTTTCAAGAGGAATATGCATATGGAATATAATTTGCTTTCTGCTCTGAACAAAAGAGCAAACTGTGTGACCAGCAACAAATGTAAGGGAATGGGAAGAATGACTGATAAAAAAGGGTTAAAAACCCAAAACGTGTGGAGCTTGACTAAGTGGGGAGGACAGGATGGCGTGCTACAAATGTTTGAAGGGTACAGCTATCAAATGAGGGTGGGAAAGTTATTTAGGCTGACAAAGGATGTATAAGTAGGAGTAATAGCATGAAGTTAACAAACGAAGAATTTAAGTTAAGAATCAGGAAAAGCTTCCTGACAGCAAAATATATAATACAGCTCTGGAGCTATTTCTCATGGGAAAAAGAAGAGAAGCCTCATCAGATGAAGCCCTATGCATTTAAAAGTAAATTGGAAAAGCATTAGAAAATATAAGGAGAATAAAATATAAGGCACTTTTCTGTGCACCGGATGCTGAACTGGATAACTGGGAGCTGCTCCCCCCACCTGCTATTTCCAGTTTTTTCTGGTTCTTTTCTAATAATGTGTCATTTGTACTTTCTAGAAAAGTAACTAGCACAGCAAGGGTAAATTTGGGAGTCAGTCTATTAGC
>WBNH01006501.1:120056-143702 GCA_013401255.1 Urocolius indicus
ACAAATGACTTTATCATTTCTAGAGCTTGCTTGTTACTACAATGTATTAAATATATTAAGAGAAAATGCAATTAACCTTTCATCTAAACCAAATGACAAATTAAAACAGAAAAAGCAAACCATGCCAGAATCAGCCCTCTGATTTTGAATTCAGAAGGCTCAGCTGATGGATTTATTTGCTGATCTTCCTTGAGGAGGTTTAGCAGAACAAAATGTGTTTGGCAATGAAGGCCTGGGTCAGGCAGCGCTCAAATAATGAGAGGAGGTGCGAGCTGCCTTTGCTGTAAAGAAGGATAGCATTCAGTGAGTGATCTGGAGGACTGTCTGGGAAGGGTCGGATGTTTCTTGTTTGAAAATTAAGACTGCAGCTCTCTTTAATCCAGTAGATCTGGTCCTAACTGTCTGTAAGTACGACCAGCAAACCCCAGTGGTAAGGAGGAGATTTTCTAAAATCAAGCATGTTTTTGTTCCGTATTGAAGGATGGTCTGAATACTGTGGCTTAATGACAGGTACATCCATGCAAACTTGTTTTTTTTGTTGGCATGTGGCAGGATTCTGCTTGTCCCCAGCCTGATGGAGTGACCTTGGGTATGCTGAGCCCATGGCAAGGAAAGCTGGAGCAGCCCAGCACAGCCTGTGCTGCAGGGATCACCTGGGCCACTGATCTCCTTGTCAGGCTGGGGCTCTCATGGAAGGCCTGCAGTTTCTCTCTCTGGTTCCCTGCTTTAGATTTGTATGGGCTGTTACTCACTTGTTTGCCACTTTACATCACAAGACTGCTAGTCGGGGAGTGGGTGACAGGTCCATGTAAGTGAATGTCTGCACTGGTTTAGACGAAACAACACACTCATTTGGGGAAACTTTTGAGCTTGGCTTTATCACCTGCCTTGTCACTTCTCTAGATCATGTGGCCAGAGGGTGCTGATATGAAATGGTTTTGAGCCCACCAGATGCCATCTTTCCTTCCAACCTACTGCTAAGGAAGTCCCTGTTACCTGGCTAAAGCCTCCGTGTGCCCCAAATCAGGGCCTCACTCTGGGATGCACTCTTGCGAGTCATTGTGTAAAGGCTACTCCTGTGGCTACAGCTCTCCAGGATGGGGTGCAAAAGTTGGGCAACAAAGGGAGGACCACAGACTCCCCTTTAGAAGTGTTGTAAAATTTTTCATAACTATTATATATGACATTTACATTCCCATGCCAGTTCAACTGATGGAGAATGAAGTGTGGCAATAAGTCTGGAGACGGGTAGTGATGCAATCATTCTCCCAGTTTCTTGCTATTAATATACGTCTCTTACTCATTTTTAAAGATAGCGTAAGTGAGAGTACTGAATATAAATGGCTTTTGTAAGTCATTTTGGTCAGTGAAGCATGTCATTGTTTGCAACTTGAATTTCGTGAAAGCACTGGCTGGTTGAGAGACACACTATATATTTTTCTCATAAATAAAAAACACAAACAATATTCAGTATGTTCAATGATAATTATAAAATAATACTGTGTACGATGAGTTTCCAAAGCCAGGACTAGTTGCAAGTGCTTAATAATATGACCTTACGGTGTCATCTTTAGTGTACGTGATGCCTATGTGCCAGCAATGTATAAATTATTTCTCTGGCTGTACATTAGCAAACATTTGATTATGATTTATTTTGGGGTTCTCTGAAAGATGAAGTAAGTTCTTTAATATTAGCATTACTAATGATTTTAATGAGGCATTAAAATGTTGCAGTATTGTAGGAACATTTTTCTTTTTTAATATTATTTCATTAATAGTTTACATGAATGTTAATGTTAAATTGATTATGGAACCTGAAAGAGTAATCCACAAAATGTCAAAGTGCCATTAGCACTGTGAAAGAGCCCTCCAAAGGCAGGGATCTGGCAGGAGCTAATGAGATATCTCTGTACCACATAACACTGAAGCAGCTTTTTCTAAAATTAAGACTGAAAATTAGGTTTTAATATCCTTCACTTTGGGACTCTCCAGCCATTTCAGGGACTGAGTATTCGGCCTCAAGCATGCAAAAAAAGCCAGCTCAGACTCTGGTCCCAGAGACTCCCACAGAATTTGGTCTTGGGTATGCGAGCCTCAGTTAAAAACTTTAAAACAAAAAACAACTGAAAAAAGATTTTTTTTTTAAAAAAAGTCATTTATAAAACATCAAGACTGCATTATTTATTATTTATTGACAACTCTGCAGAGTGGATCAGCCATGGGATTTATGGTTCACATGCAGTAAGTGCTGTGTGTATTGCTCTTCAGTTGAACAAGAGAGAGTGTGATAAACACTTCCAATAAGTTTTGCAAAACAAGTTTTTAGTTAATGCCCTGTTTTCTTACTTCAGAGGGCAGGTATGTTCAGCAGAACATATGGAAACATGCTGTATTAGAAAACCTAAATGGCTATAGGGGAGAAGGAGGACTGGGAAAGGATCTGACACACATCTGTGAAGTTCCACTGATCTGAATCTCCACTGATTCACATATTTGGAAAGTAGGGAGGTTATGAGAGGCTTGTCTCACAGCACCTCTTGCTCAAGCAACCAGCACTTATGCAGCAGGTGAACCAAGGTCTCATTGACCTTGGCAGCTTTACAGGGGAAAAGTTAATCTAAAGATGAAGCATCCTCAGGCAATTTCATCTGTGTGTTAGGTAAATCCATGCTGTCATGTGCTGTCCACCTATCTTGAATTTCCAATGTTAGTTTTATTGTGGCTGGGGCAAATAAAATTTACTCTCTAGATCTGATTTCTTCTCATATCATAAGAAGAAATGAATAGGTGATGTAATTTTATGGTTCCCCTCAATCTTAGTCCCATGCCATAGAATATATCTGGGGCTGTTGTGTGAAAGCACCATGTTCACACTGGAGTAAAAGGTATATTGTTTTTAAGAGGGACCATGAATGAGCTTGCCTGCCTGCAGTCTCCCAGGACCTTGTCAGCTGCTGTCACTCTTGACTACTCATGTCCAAGCTTTTCTCACAGCAGTTTTTTCCCAGGCTCCCAATCTCACCACTAGGACCAGCCTTCTCTCAGCACCCTTCAAAGAGACATGGAGAGAAGTTTGGATATCCAGGAGTCCCAGAACCATGGGGCAGCCTCAGGACCAAGTGCCAGAGTAGAGTGAAGTGGCCCTCACATATTCAGCCTGAAGTACATTGGAAATGAATCAGGGCTTTGGTGCAGCACAGTAGATTTTGCTGTACTTGAACTGCATCCTAAAAATATTAAGCTCTCTCATCATGGCAGCCTAGACTGCAAGGTGTTGAGCTTCTTTTGATGTTTGAGTTAAGCTCTGAGAAGGAATACAGGCCTCCTATGGCACAGGGCTGTCAGACGCTTAATAGGTGGCTTGAGACTTGAATGCCCAGCCACAGTATGAATGAAGGCAAGGTGCCACCCAGGCAGCTATGGCTGGTGTATGATTTGACAGCTCTGACTGTCTCTCTTTAAAGCCTTTCAAACAACCACAAAGCTCAAATGAACCCCAGGCAGCAGCAAGTACTGGAGGGAAACCCAAGTCCTCCATGCCCTGAAGATATACTGTGCTGCCCTTGTCTCTCCAAATCATCTTCCTCTAAGTCAAGGGTCAGCCTGAAACGGAGCAGAGAGCTCAACTCGAGGTGGGATTAATTTCTCTCTCCTGTCCATGTAGGACTCTTCTTGTAGTCTGATGATGGTAGTTATTTATCCAAAAAACACTCTTAGGAAAAGCACTTCTCCTGTGTCACAGATGAGGAAACTGAGGCTCTGTAGCTTGATCCTGCTTGGCCTCTGTCTGTCAAAACCAGTGAAAACACTTTCATGGGACAAATGAGAGGATTACCAGTCCTCTCCAATAGGTCTTTTCCTATAGAAAAAAAAAAAGCTCGTAGAGTACTCATTATTGATGGAAAAGAAGGACTTGGGGAAAATTACTCTAAATCCCTATGTTACAAAATGTCATAGAGAATGCTACTCCCTCTACCTTCCCCATGAAAGTTCCTTTGTTGATTTTGTAATTAATACACTCAGAATATCTTAATTCCACTGCATAGTTGTGGTTTTGGTTTGTTTGGTTTTTTTTCCTATAAGCAGGAAAAATAGGTTGAAAAAGGAGTTGAATAATTTCTGTTACTGTGACTTGTTTTTGTCCCTTTGTTGGAAAACCAGCTTAATGTAGTTTTACTCGGTACATAGACTGAAGTCAGCAAGGCTAGTTCTAAGCCTCTCTTCATGTCTAGAATCCTCCTGGGGTTCAATTATGTCTTGCTTCTCCTTGGGGCAACAGGCATCAAAACAGAGTTTCAAGTAGTCTTGAGGACGTACTTAACTGCCAAGAGGCAGAACAAGGAGGCAGTGATCTCTTTCCTCTCCTCCCTCACCTTAGAAATTAGTGATGGCAACCCTCAAACCAACAACTTTAAAAGTGGTTAAGTAGTTAATAAACAGATCATTTTCCAGTCATAAGGAGAGAGGTAATTCTTGCTTGTAAGAATTCCTCATTCCTCTCAAAGCCCATGCCATGCTGCTCTTAATTCTGGTTTCTCACATGAGTTCTGTGCAGAAGCTGATGATATGATCTGGCCTATTATACTTCAGAGGGCATGTATTTATTACCCCATTTGTTTATGTTACTATATTTGTTTATATTTATAATATTCCAGCTTGAATATTGCATCTGATTCTGGATCTTCCATCTTAAGATATGGAAATCACAGATCAGCTCAATACGACATTCCGAGTGCCAGAAATATGTTAATCATGTAAAGACCCGTTTTGTTAAAAATGAGTGATAAGATTAATATGATGCTAAACTGCACTGTGTTATCCCCTATACTGCAGAGGCAAACCTAATATCCGCTTTCTGCACTCATAAGTGGAAGAAACTTACATTGAGCCTGACAGGAGACATTTCCTATGTATTTCCTATGTATTGGCTTGGCCCTTCATCTGTTCCTAGCACTGGTGAATAAGCAAAGAGTTAACCCAAGCCTAATCCTTTGCCATTTGCAATCCAGTGTGCTGGTTTCCTGCTAGGGAGAGCTCAGGGTGAATTCATTTTCAGCTGAATATGTCATTAAGGAAGAGGATTTATTAATGACTTATTAATTCAGACAGAGCCAAACTGAACTCTGGTGCAAGTCCTCCAGGATTCAAAGGAAATATACAACTGCTTACGATGCCTGTGGTCTGTATATGGCTAGTTCCTGCCATCAGGTGTGGATATATAGGCAATATTAACTATTCTTTTTAACACTGCACACTTATATTCATTACCATCCAGAATAATAAAAACTTCCCATTTTACATTGACATTTATTTACCGCCGAGCATCAGCCCAGGCGAAAGAACTCCCAGTTCACTCCTGTATATAATCTCAGGGTCTGTCATTCACATGTAGAAAACCCAGCTCTCTATTTAGCACAGTGTTGGTGAAAGATAGACATTTACAGGGCCCCTCTGCCCTTGAGCTGTTCCATTAGTGCATGGAAAGCACCTTGCAGCCTGTGACAAGCGCAGCAGATCGGCACTAAATCAAAAATCAGTGCCAGCCAGGGATCTAAGCCACCATGAAGGTCACAGCCATCAGCTGCATGCCATGTCAATCCAAACAAAACACGCTGGATACAGGGGGATTTTCACTACTCACAATAGGAGACAAACATATCATGTTAGAGTAATCCCCTGATAGCAGTGAAATGGGTAACTGACCTTTTAAATATTTTTTGAGTATTTAATAATACTTTGAAGATGGATAAAGGAGGTGTTGGTAATTTTTGGGTGCTTTTTATAGTGTAACTGAAACGTTGGCTCTGTGCCACAGCAACCCAAAATGTTAACAAAGAACTTGTCTCCCAGTTCTGGGACAGCTCATGTATTTTAAAGAGCTCATGAAGTAATTTTGTACCTTCAGGATTTTTTTTTTCCCCCCTAAATAAATGCTCCTTATTCAGAACAATCTTCTGTATCGAAGGCTAAGAAATTTACCCACATATCCTTAAGCAGTTGATTAATCTGAAGGAGATTTAAGTGAAGATAGAGCTGTGCACAGCATCTTTCCTAAAATCGCAACCCAAAGCGATGTCCAGAGTTGCATACTGCAATAGCAGCACAAAACTAAATGAGGAGAAAACAGAGGTATCAGAGATTAAGAGGTTAGTAAGGAGATTAAGTAAGGCAGTCAGGGTGGTCTATTGCCTGATTTGGAAGGAGATAAAAAGAGATTGAATAGCAGGACCTGAACTGACCAAGCCATGTGCTTTCTCTCAGCCAGGCTGCATGAGAGGAAGTAGGTGTCTGGCAGTGCTGCATACAGACCTCCACACTGGTACAGATGTGTGTGGACTGATCTTTGATCTGGGATTTGCACAGGAGGTGTCCATGTCATACGTAGATCTCCATCTTTCCTCCAGAGAAAGTAAAGTTGAAAACAGTTTCCCTCTATATGAGTACTCAGGCTCAAGAGGACAGAGAAGGAAGAAGAGCAATGGAGGAGGAAAAAAGAAATACTTCCTTCCCCTGTGGCCAATCTTTTGCTCAGCCCTGGGAGCTGCCTGACTGCAGGGTTGGAGGGTTGACCCATGGTGGATTTGAGCACACAGCTTTCTGTCTGGGGTGCCCCAGCCTTCTGCAAGTTCCTCCTGAAGTCACATTGAGCTTGGGAAAATTTTTGGATTTGGGAGCTAAGCTTTAGCATCATTACACTGACTTTGACCCCTCTTGTTGGACAAATTTTGGAGATGACTCCTTAAGTGAATGCCAGAGAAAAATGTTTTTCCTCCTTCAGGTTTATTTCCCCACATTTTGCTCAAGTGACATGTGCTCCAATGGATGGAATATTTATTTCCCTAGCTCTGTTGTAACTAATGTTCTATAGATAAAAAGAAAAAAGAACAAACCACCACAAAACCAGCCACAACAAACATGCTGCCTGTGTGTCTGTGTGTGTGGCACACAGGGAGTGTAGGAGCACAGGATGCTTTCCATCCCTTTACTATCCTAAATCGCAAAGTGCAACTGCCTGTGAGGAGCACAAAGTCTCCTTGGAAATAAAATGACCATAAGAGGTAACATAGAACTGCTTCCCCTTGGAGATCTCCACCTTCTGCTTTGTGAACGAACATTCCTTTTGGTAATGTAAAATGTGTAAAACAAGAGGAGAGGCTCTGAATGGCTACTATAGAAATAACATTTATGTAATCTTATTGAACAGATCTATTGAAGTGTCAAAGCTTATTTTAGATATGGTATTTCAGCCTTTGTCAGACTAATTGGCTGCTTCGTTAATTATACAGAAAGCTAATTTAAATAAGATACAAACCCACGCACTGGGTCAGGCTACAGGTTAATCCGTGCACAGCAGGGGATAGGTTTTCTTAAGAAAAAAAGTATAAGAAGCAGGACACGTACAGAAGTAATCCCTCTTGCACTGTACTTCTATGGCTTAGCCAGATGTCGAATTGTCACGTTTAAAAGCCATCTATGGACCAATCTCTCCCAAGCCTGCCTATTCCTTCCCAAAACGATTTCGATATACTTTGCTAAATAAAGACAAAAGGCTTTCCAACGTGTTTTGGGGAAAGAAAAGTTTCCGTTAGAGGACAGTACTTGTAAATCTGAGGAGCATGTTTACATTATGTTGCTGCTCCGATCGTTTGTTTTGCTATCAAAAACCCGTGCACACCCACATACACGTGGCTGATTTACAGATCATTTTGTACAGCTTATGTACACCGTATTGTTGCATCAAAACTGTGTACGTATCGCCTCCGTTACTTGCACACACAGACGCAACCCATAGCTTTCCCACCATCAGCTGCCGAGGGAAGGCAGCGGATGCCAGGTGCCGTGAAGACATCGGGAGAAGAGGGAGGCCCGCGGTGGCCGTCGCCCCACGCCGGGAGCCTGCGCTGTGGGCGGCTGCCACCTGGCGGCACCGGGCGGCGGGACCGAAGCCGCACACGAGATTCCCGGCTCCCGGCGTAGGTTTTTCGTCCTTTCGGCTGAGCCCCGGGGTCGGGGTTTTGTCTTGGCCCTGACAGAACTTGACGTGAAAGCGTGGGCCGCCTCTGAACTGGGCGGTTTGATTTCAGCTCTCCTTGATGGCAGTCACTCTCGACCGAGGGAGCTGGTTGAAGAGCAGCCAGCGTCCTTCCCTCTTTGCTTTTTCTTTTTCTCGTTAGTTAATAAAGTTTCTGTATTCATCATTCATCGGGAGTCAGCTTGGGAGTGTGCTCTGTTTAAATGCTCTGGCTTTTCTCTTAATGAATCCCATCTGTTTCTGAAATAAATTGCAATAATCCGCGTTTAATGTTAATCAATGTATTACTAAATATGCAAATTATATTAAAAGACGTGGTTTGAAAAAGCTTTCATTTGTAAATATGGTAGCTTAAAACAGGAAGCATATCTAAAAGCCATTTAGATACAGTAGCCTAACTCTAACAGTGTGGCTGATTTATAAAGCGGTTTGCAAGTTGATCTTTCTCCCACAAGGGGATATGTAAAACTGTTGCATATCAGATTTTGTTAATATCCGATGGGTTACTGCTAACAGTGTAAAAGCCTAATATTCACAACCATGTCTCTTATTTAAATTAAAGCAATCTTATTCCAGCTTTCTAATTTTTGTGCTCATCCTAACATATGAATTTACATGAAGAGTTTATGAATCACAGTGAAAGCAATTTGAACAAGCTTTTCAATCAGTGTTGCATCTTAGTGCCTGATTTAGATAATTCATTGTCTAAGGGGTTCTTTTGGCCTCTCCCTCTCCTTTTCAGGGACCTAGTCTACCAAGCTGTCTGTCCCTAGTGATACAACCACTGTCTCTCCACCTCAGCCCACCACCTCTCAGGGTCCTGTGCAGGGCCCCTGCGATGCTGCTCCCATCACCTGTGTGGGTCCATGCCCCAGCTCATGGTAGCCCTACACATTCCATGTGCCACTCTGTTGGATGTACTGTAGCTGATTGTTTGCACTCGTTGACTTTCCACTGGGCATTGGTGTTGCCTGTCACATACAGGCAGGATGTGACCTGGCAATGTGAAAGCTGACACATTTTGCAGACAGAGGTGTCACTTTGTGCTTTCAGGCCAAAGTTAGCCATTGCCCCATTTATCTCTTTTTTTTTCCTTTGTTTTTCTGTTCACACTCCGGCCAATTGCTTGAGGAAATCATTTCTTCTTCATGGTGGAGCAGCCCTACCTGAAACACCTGGGAAAGATGGGTAGGACAGGGAGCTGTGAATACTGCTTCAGTTGCTTATGATAAGGCAGAGGGGAAGCCCAGGAAGTGCTGATTTCCATGACTGGGGCAATTCTCATCCTCCTTTGAAAATGAAAACTATCTTTGAGCTTGTAGCTGCCCCTCAGCTGGCAATATTTGCTCAGTTTGTGTTTAATTTGACAATATACTTTTCTCTCCTCACGTAGTGCAATAGAAAAGTCCTTAGCCTTTCAGGATGTAAGATACCTCTAAACACAGTTATTTCAAATTCAAATATTTCATCATAGCTCACCCCTTATCCTGGAAAAGATCTAGTCATAACTGCATGTAAGGTGGTTTCTGGTTTTCTTTGCTTTTGGGTTTTTTTTTTTTTTTTTTCGGATGTTGCAGCTTCTGATGAAGCATTCAGTCAGTTATACTGGGACATATCAGAGTAGAAGGACCAGGAAGCCAATTTATCATGAACTATACATGATGGGGATCTCCTGGGTTCTAACACACATGCTTCGGTTTCCACACCCTTGAGAAATGGGGCATCATTTTGAATGAATTTGAAACTAAACCCAGCAAACTTGGGGCAGTTTTTACTGTCTTTCAAGTGATCATTTGATGACATCGTTTTAAGTGTTTAATTGCTTTTGATCACAGTTGCTGTAAGAATTAAGAACAGGTACCTTAGCAGCTAAGTTTTTTGATGTCCTGAAACACAGACCTGGACTTGTCTATACATTGTCTAGACCTTGTCTTGTCTGAGCAAACCTCCCAGGAACTAAAAGTGGAAGTGGGGTTGGCACAAACCGTGCAAACCCAGGCTGTCGAGCTCCACGTGGCTCTAGATGTGACACTAGTGCTACAGCTCAATAATCCTGCAACACCATGCAGAGAAGAGGAAAAAGTAAGAGTGCTAATCATTTACTGCCATGCATTTACATTCAAACATATGGAAGTATTTCCCTTTTTGCTCAATAAGCTTAATAAAAGTATTTTTAGGAATGGAAAGCTGAGAAGCAAATAAAACCTATTCCTCCTGGTGAAGCAACAAGAGGCTCAAGCATACAAACAAGATTTTGTGAGGATGCAAACTTGTTGGAGAAAGAGCAGGTTGAGGGCTATAACTGCCCACATGGACTGGAGCTTGAAGGAAATTTAAATGGATGGACCGGTTGTGACTTCCCTATTGGTTCCTTGTGTAGCACATAGAGTGTTGACAATAGAGGTCTAGGCACTCCCCAGGATACCCTGGGCAGGGTGACACAGTCCCCTCCACCCCTTTTGGGCAGAAGCCGTGTGTGAGCTTCTCCCAGAAGGCATTTTTCACTGCCACAACTCTGTATGTTGAATGCTTACTTCTGGATCTGAAGTAGCATCTTGATTTGACATCTCCTTTGCAAAGCAGTGTTCTTCCCTCACATCACAAAGCCTGAGGTTTGCCCTCAGCCCTCTGGGAATTTCTGTGATGGCACTGTGTTTGGTGACTGAGATTGCCCTCAAGGAATTTTTTTAATCTTATCTAATCAAATTGAAAAATTTAAAGCAACAACTAGGTCTGGAATGAAGATCTGTATTCATAGAGGATTTATTGACAGTACCTTTGAAAGTACTGTTTAATATGCAAGGTAAACAAATTAAAAATCCAAGCTTGTGGTCCAAGGGCATTCACAAATTAGAAATGACCCCCAGCCTGCCCTGAGAGTGCTAATGATGTGAAAGCTGAGAGGAGCTGAAGCCTCCTGGGAGAAAAGAGTGGGTCAGAGGGGTTTTTGTTGAATGTACTGATCTGTCTGGCTTTGACAGGCTCTTTGTCTAACTTGGTAGATGACAAGAGGAGCTGAGCCTTCTGGCAAAGATGTTGATGTTTGCCTACATGGAGCCACAAGCTTTATCCATTTGTCATTTGGTATTTGCTTAGCTGTTGGTACCTCTTGGCTGCCCGATACCAGGGCAAACACTCCTCATTGCCTGTTGCTACAGCGAGAGAGAAGCGTCATCCTGAGTCTGTATCAAAAACTGTAACATAAACAACATAACTCCATTTTGCTTCATAGCTGTTTTAATCATAACAGGTTGCCTCTAACACAGAGCTGAGAAAGCAAAAAACTCATCCAGAAAGCTTTGTGTCCACATCTCACTCAAAGGTTGTCATAGACAGTGGAGTGCAAATGAAAGCAGTGTTGGTGTCAGCTACAACACGTCAAGAGCCAAGTGTCTTGGTGCTGCCAGGGACCATGCATAGGAGCAACTCTTCTCTCCAACACATACTGGCCCTTGGTGTCCAAATCACACTGCTTCTTAGAAAAAGCTATCTTGTACTTTTTTCTTCTTCCCCTTCTGATCTGGTTTGGAGATTCTTGTACCTTGCAGGAAAATGCAAATCTCTGTCCTGAAGGATGCACGTACAATTTTCCTTGACTCTGTCAAGAATTTGGGTGAAGTTCTATTACCACTGAAATTAAACAAACAAACAAACAAACAAAAACCAAAAGAACCGTACCATCACCTGCAGATAATGCTAAAATAGATACCCAGATGCATATCCAGGCAGATATCCATGGAAAACCAGATGGGCATCTGGGAAGTGCAGGTGTGGGAGCTGGTGTATGAAGGAAAAAGTATTTCCCTCATCCTTTTGCTTTGCTTTTCTTGAATTCTCATTTGGATCCAGAATTAATCCAGCTAAGATATTGTGCCGGCACAGCTACTGCTACAACAAAAAAACCCCCAAAAACAGAGCGATGGTAGTTCCAAGACCATATTAAAAAAGTAGCACTCACAGAAATGTCGATGGATAAAATTGTTGAACAATCAACTCCTATTTTAAAAGCTGCTGCTAGAGAAGGCCTGACTGGCAGTGTAACAAGTTGGCTGGTTAGTGGCAGAGCTGCTTCAGCTGCTTTGGAAGCCTGCACATTTCAAAATCTGTTCCTGATTTTCAGCTGTTTAGAACCCTCTTGAGATGCGTTTTCCAGAGGCACATAGCACTGACAGCTGTGGATAGCTCTTCTTTTGTGGGTAGCACTCAGCACTTCTAAAAGAGGACCTGAAGCCTGGCACCCCAAGTCAAAACAGCTCAAAATGTCCTAATTTAAAATGGAAGCTACTAACTTTTGTTCTGGAAGGGTTCACCAGTATTTAGAACCTTGGTGGTTCTTGATGGGAAGGATGTCTAACTGCTGAACATGACTCTAGCAGAGAACTGACCACAGATCTACCTTTTTAAGCTCTTAACTAAGTGAATCCTTGCCAATTCTCTCTCACCTCGACTCTTTCCCTAGCTCATGCCCAGTAGGTTTCACTTGAGCCTGCCAGAGTGCTGAACATGGTCAAAACTGCTGGGGCACAGCACCATCTCATTTGGATCTGCCCAAGAGCACCACTCCTTCTCCATCCGTTTTGAAAACACTCAGAGGTAGGAGAGGAGCTATGGGCCTGCTATTTCCCTGTTCCCTCACAATAAGTGATGGGAACTGTGACTAGCCCCAGGACAGGAACACATATTTTTTTGTGCCATAATTCTTTCAGTCTGTCTAAGGCTGCCTGTCTGGTGGCTCTTTGAAATCTGTGAACAGCAATAACTGAGCTTTTAATCTCTTTGGCTGCATGTTGTATGGCAAAATGCTAAAACCATCTGACTTTCAAATATAAGCATCCACACAGGTTTCTTGATGGCTTTAATGTAAGTATCATCATCTGAACTTGGCTACCATGTCTGAGTTCAGGATATATAAGACTCTACCAAAGCAGCTGAAAGCTATTTCTTAGAAACTTCTATTCAGATGAGATATGAGCTTTAGTCTTTAACAACTGGGCACAGTAGTGTTTTGAGACAATGTTTTGGTCATCTCATAAGTTAAATTGTCACCTCTCTGTATTTCCTCAAGTACAATCCTCTCACAAAATTTCACATGGTGTCTGGTAGACACCATCACTGAAGCTAGGTAGTAAAATGAAGTGAGGCTGGCATAGAGCTTGTGCTCTCACAAGACTGTGGACAGAAAAGGAGGTATAAAGCAAATATGCAAGCCTACAACATTAGCATAGTAAAGAAGTCAGGAAGGAGAGCCTGGTTGCTGAAGTGGAGACATGAAAATATCTGTGAATGAACAAAAAGAAAATTGGAAGTACAGAAAAGTATATAGAAGTACAGAAAAGTATGTAGTTGCTCACTTTGCTGACTCGACTGGAAATGAAAAGATTAGCTATCAAAATTTGTCAGAAAAAGACACACCATGATCCTTCTTGTTGGTTGTTATAGCCAGACAAATTTGTGATTTTTTTAAACAGTGAGGTGAATCAAGCCATGAAGTGGCTCAAGAATATACATGCCAGATTTTGTCGTGTGATAGCTATGTGGAGAGCAGATGCCTTTACGAGGACCTGCTGCAGCTTGTGTGGAAGCTTGCCATAGAAATGATTGGATGAAGTTTTCTGGCCTGTGTTACATGAAGATTAGAGTTACTGAACATAGTAGCTCCTTCTGGCTTAAAATTTATTTCTGAAGAAATAGACTTTTTGTAGGAAGAAAGGACTGAGTACCTATGAAAATGTCCTTCAACCCAGTACTTGGTGGAAAACTGCACATTAGTCATGAAAGCACTGTTTAAAGTATTGGACTTCTAGCCTGGTGTTGGGCACAGCCTGTCCTAAAGGGAAAGTGGGTGAGGAAGATGAGTATGATTTTGAGGATTCCTGTTTAGTCAGGGATCTCCTGACATTCATGTTGCTTTTACACCATCTTTGTTCTTTTGACTAAGGCTCCTGGTCTTATTGGTCATCCATCTTAACTTTTCTTGTGCTTTGTTTTTTTCCCCTCCCCACTACTCATCATGAAGAGAACAGAGTAGCAGAACAGGTTATCAGGAAACATTTGCATACTAAGGCAAAGACTGTAGGTCTCACCTAACTTTCCTTGCAGCCCAGATAGAGCATCTGCCTGTACTTGCTCTGTAAAACAGCCAAGGCAAGTTTCATATAGGAGGAGATGAGGAAAGCCAGCACAGCAACAGGACAAATGACACAGCCCATTAGCTGGCACTCACACTATCATACACCATCCAGATTCTTCCGCAACAAAATTAGCCTTGAGAGCAACACTTCTAAGCTTCCAGCTGTACATCGTGCAAGGATTTATGAGACCAAGGCCAAAGAAAATGGGCCCCTCTCCTGACTTAACCTTACTCATTACTTCAAGGGGGAATTTGTATGAAAAGAGAGGAAATGATATGGCCTAATAACACTGTCTTTTTGTGGCATTTCCATGGTTTCATACGGAGAAGGGAGTCAGAATTAGAAAACCATTTTATTTAATGACATAGTATGAATTAACATAGTAATATTTTTTAACCATGGTATGCATAGAAAAGAATTGTTCCCTAGCTAATCTTCTAAATCATTATGGCTCATCAATTATAATTTTTGTTTGAACTTATTATGTAAAGTTGAGTGACATTTTAATTCAAACTGTGCAATGTGAAACGTAAAAGAAAAAAGCTTAGTATACAGTGCTCATGTAACCTACGCTCCATTGTATTTCTTGAGTGCTGGACTTTACAGTCAGACCAGATATCACCTTTTATAACTGAGCCTTTACTCCTTCAGGTATTTCTTTACCTGCTTCTCAATACCTAGATTAAAATAAAAGGATTAAATAATGAATTATTTTCAAGGATTTGGCTTTATTCTGTTGTTCTCAGCAGGAAGATTTTTCTCCAATAATGGAAAGGGCATGCCACATGAAATCCAGTAATCAGCATGTGGCCCACATAGTATTTGAGCAACATACTTAGACACAGACTTGCCTTTTAATATTTTGATGACCCAATTCAGATAGTGCGTGCTGGATATGTGATGGAATTACTTTGCTAGATTGGACCTTGGCAAATGAAAGGTGAAATTTCCCCATCAGCTCCACCCTCAGTTCAGAAATCAGAGCAAGGTATCTGTATCTTTTACTCCCATCTAGTTGTATGGATGAAGTGGGTACCTCAAGGCTTTATGCCAGGCCGATGCATCAAGACAGGAGCATGGAAAGGGATTTACGGGGGCAACTACCATCTCTGCTCTTACAGGCTCTTTCTGAGGCTACCCATGTCCAATCTCACGGTCCCTTAAGGGCTTTTCGCACTGAAGTTTTGTTTTTGAATAAAAGTCCTTTCCCATTCCCAGCTTTCCACTAGTGTCCCCATGATACTCTCAGAAGAGCTGTTTTCCCCTTTCCACTTGTGTTTGGTTTCTGATGTCATCTGACGCAATCAGCCTTGGGGTTACAGTCACTGCTCCCGACATACTTATGGGTGTGAATAAATGTTTTCTGATGGGAGGACCAGACTTGCACATAACACGGTTAGTCAGGCCTTGTTAGCATCCTGTATGTTAGTCTTTGTTAACTTATATCTGTATTAGAAGTATCTCACCATTGCAGTTGAACAGATTAGTCGCACAGCCGCATCACACGGTATTCATATGGCCAGGAATTGAGTGTTGCCCCAAGGGAAGCAAGCAATTAACATTCAACAACTTCTTCTTTATCAAAGTCCCAGAAGATATCACAAAGATACCAAGGTGCTAAGAAGTGACTCATCTTCTCATTGTGGTGACTTTGCGTGCTGTATATATTGCAGGCTTTTGCTGTAGCCACCAGAGTATCCACTACAGCTGAGCCAGAGTCTTTCTCCAATTTGGGCCTCTTTGCTACATGCAGGAAAGTTAATTGACTGTGAGGCCTTACTTCACCTCTCAAGAGAATTTGTTTTTTTTTGCAAGTGCAAAGGAATCTCTCAACCTTAATCAACATTAGGGAAGAAGTGAATACCCTGTGATCATTTTTTAACTTACTGTGAAGGGAATAGGCAATTAAAATTAAAAGTCTGTACTTAACACTTAACCATAACATAAATGCACTAGAAAACACAGAATGAAAAAAATATGGACAATAAATAGAAAGATAACTAAACAGAAATATGTCATGTGCACAGTACCAGACAGTCTAAAATAGGTTATGAATAAGTCTTTGTGCACAAACCTATATGGCTTTGCCTCAAAATCCATTTAAATTCAAAGATTTTCATTTGTCTAGTCCAGTGATACCACCTGCAAGTGACTAGTATGAACTAGAGCTTAGTCCCTAAAAGCATAGTGAAATTACTTTTCAGATGTAATATTGAGAGTTTTAGATCTGAAACACAACAAGACAGATGAAAGTTTGAACTTTAAACCTTCCCTCTTTGTCTCCTGGCTACCTATGGTCTTACACTGCTGCAGTAATTTGTATTTTGTTGCTTTAGGAAGTGTCGTTGGTGACATACTGACTTAGTGACTCCTCTTAAAGTACAGCTTGAAAGATATCCAGAGCGGTGTGTAGTTAGTTTTTTATTTATGACCTGTTACATACCAATGTATTTTAAGCAGTAATCTATATTAGCTCCATTTGCTTTAGTAAATATGATTACTGTGTATTTGTGCTGCTGTATCCCACTGGAATCATAAAGAGAGACAAAGACCTAATTTGTCTGAGAGCAGCACAAATACAGACTAAAGTGGTTCACCTTTTAAAGAGGTTGTAATCCAAACACAAAGAAAGAGATTGCAAGGACATGAAGATGCAGCCACCCACGGTGCACATGATTAGGTGACAGTTTTGGTCAGTGATGTAAGGACAACTTGCAGAATATCAGCTCAGGAAATGGAAAATGTGGGTTTTGCTGTTAAAAAAAAAAAATAGATAGAAGAAGGGATTTGAGGAGGAGTAGTGAGGCTTTTTTTTGTGGGCATTCCTTCCACACATTCAAGACAATGTGACAGAAAGTCCATAGGTGTTCATCATGCTTCCAATGCCTACCATTCTTTGATTCTGTGAGATGTCTGAAAGGAAAAAATACTGCGAGAGTGACACTGGACCTCAGCCTTTGAACCGTGAAGCTAATGGGGAAAGAAATGCTTTAACGGCAAGCAACTCAGATGAGGAGCTACCTGGGGTAGTCTGAGCCACTGTCTGTGGGAGCTGTCCTTCCTCTACTGAATAAGGGAGTTGAAGACTGATTACCAACATCCTCAGCACCTAAACTGGGTGCCTAAGTTAGGAGGTGCAAGTCGCACTCTTCGCCCGTTACTCCCAGAATGGAATAGAAGTCCCACCTGAACCAATTTGGTTTCATGTAGCCATAATCAAGAATTCTGCCTGGATTTCATCATGACCCCACATCAGTTAATACCTATGTGTTGTAAAGTATTAGTTATGATTGGATTTACACTTTTCTGATAAAGTTATTGAAATGTAACTAATTTTATGGTAATTGTGATCTTTAAAATTTGAATGGTATCTTTTATTGAATAGCTGTTGCAGGACATCATCAGCTTATGGACTCTAATAACGGGAATATAGTATTATGTACATGATTGCATTTAACATCTGTCAGATTTCAAGCTGGGTTTGAGGTTACTGCATTTGAATTAGCAAAACATATAGAAATTGGAAAATAAAATAAAAAGGATCAGAGTACAGCTTTAATTTCTTTGTTCAAATCTACTTTTTAAACAAAAGGATCAGATCCACTCCTTATGAAAACAAACGATTTAGAAAAACAAGGTTAGAATGCCACCTGGGGGCTTATAATGCCATCACACCTCACTTAAGATCAGAGCAGCTCGCGATTTGTACCGTCAGATTAAAAAAAAAAAAAAAGTTTGCTCCATTTCCTTCATAAAGTACAGTCAGACTTTTAGAATCTCATGAAGCTGTTATTCCATTTATGATATGTGTTTCCTTACTCCTTCAGTGAGAATATAGGGCAAGAACTGAGCACTAAAGGAGCAAAACTTTGCTTTGCAAAGGGAAACACAGCATTATGGCTCTATGTAGGATGCTCTACTTCTTTTCAGAAAGAAATGTAACCCAAACACAAGATAGAGACAAAAAAGCATATTTATTCACATCATACAGTAGAAAACACTAGACTACATCAGCCATAGGACAGAGAAGGCCACGGAGTTCACAGAGGCAGAAAAGTGAGCATTCAAGCACAAACAAACTGTGTAATGCAGCGGATTAAATCATTAAAACCAGACCACATTTCTAATCCATTAAATTAGTTTTAAAACTAAGTCTTTCCTTGACTTTAAATGAGGGTATGTGAACCCAATGTGACAAAAGTGAGAATGGATACACATCTATAACTCAATACAACTTCTTGCTGTTAGAAACATGTGGGTATCAACCTGCATTTTTTGGTGAATTTTTACAATTCAGACTGGACAAGAGAACTAAATACATATTTTGCATACTTAGATGTTAAATCTAAAGCCAAGAGGAGAAGAGTGATCCCATTCCCTTAAGAATGTTACAATGTTACCATTCAGTTTCCTCTCAGTCAGGAGCATTGCAATCCTTTCTCCACTTCTCCCCAGTCTCTTGAAATCCTCTGTGAAGGGGTGAATGGGACCATTGCACCGCCTGACTCCGTTTCAGCTTGTATTATGAGCTGCATCACAGTCATAAGACCTTAAAGCACTCAGGTACCTGCTGTCTAATCCTTCAATCAAGAGAGGTGCTCTAGAGCTAAAGATCTGGGAACTTGGCTGTCCTTGTGGCAACGTAGACCATGAAGGGTGTCTACCTCTAGGGGCAGAGTAACTGTGTATATGCCCACATCATGGATCACTTGATCAACAGAGGAAGAAGGCACCATGCAAAAGTGATCCCACATAACTGGGCAATATGTGAGTTTCTAATGTAGCCTAAAGGGTAGCTGCAGCCACTATCTGGTAGGGGTGACAAATCCTTTCCTCGTAGCCTCAAAAAACTGGTAAAATGCAAAATTATTTACTTGCAATTATGAATCTGAATCCATGCTCTTCTTTGGCCCATGGGCAACTCCAGTACCTCTTGATGGAATCAGGCAATCCCTTCTTCAACAGGGGAAACATTTCCACTCTCAGAGACAACACTGTGACTGCAAAGAATCATAGAATCACAGAATGGTAGGGTTGGAAGGGACCTTTAGAGATCAGCTAGTCCAACCCCCCTGCAGAAGCAGGCTCACCTAGATCAGGTCACACAGGAACATGTCCAGGCAGGTCTTGAAGACCTCCAAGGAAGGAGACTTCACCAGCCCTCTGGGCAGCCTGTGCCACTGCNGTTAATTACCACCTGTGATTGAACTTCCATTCCTTTGCAAGTTCCTAGAAGAGTTTAGATCCAGGCTCAGATCAAGCTCTGTCAAGCTAATATCCCAAGTCTAGTGCAACCTGGACTCAGGCCAGGAGAGGAAGCTCAGTGTGTTCAGGTTGTATTGCTGAATGATCTCCTGCCCTCTTCCTAAACCTCTATATGCTGATGGTTAGATGTAAAATAGGTGGTGGTGTGACAAGGCGCATCAAATCCTTGATGCAGTGCCCCTAAGTTGTGCTGCTGGCACATCACAATGATCTCGAGCTGGTGAGAGCCACATGGTCCATTTTTTTTCCCCTATGATTTAAACACCTTCAGTCACTAAGTGATCTGCTTAGGTAGCATGGCCTCAAGCACCAGAACAATGTAAGTGACAAGTAGCTGTATGTTCTGCCACATCATCGAGGGCATCATCTTACCTATAAGCAGGCCTGTGGATTGAAAGGGATAACTTCTCTGCAAGAATATGGATGTCTGAGCATTTTTATCACTCATCTGACCTGAGGAACGCAAGGTGAGACATTTCCCAAGGAGAGTGGATTTAACTGCCATTGAATATAAGAAACCACAGGACGGATTTTAAGGCACACGTACTGTTTGTGGGGGAGTATAATATATGCTGTCCATTGAATTATCACCCCTGCTGGCTGGTCTACTCAGCTTCTAACTATTTCTGTAAAAGTAAAGAGTGTTTGATCCTAGCAGAGTGTGAAATTCTTGCACTTTTCAAATGACATATTTATTAGATATAATGGAAAACATCCTATAACTACTTGAAAGGAGGTTGTAGTGAGGTGGGTGTTGATCTCTTCTCCCAGGTAACAGGACAAGAGGGAATGGCCTCAAGTTTCACCGGAGGAGGTTTAGATTGGATATCAGGAAAAATCTTTTCACCAAAAGGGTTGTCAAACTGGAACAAGCTGCCCAGGGAAGTGGTTGAGTCACTATCCCTGGAAAAGGCATGTAGATGTGGTGCTCAGGGACACGGTTTAGTGGTAGATGTAGCAATGCTGGGTTAACTGTTGGACTTGATAATCTTAAAGATCCTGTCCAAACTAAATGACTCTATGATTCTATGAAAATATTGTCTGGATTATGCATAGATTTTGAAACTGAATCACAACTAACTATCTCAAAGGTACATAGCCTGATTTAGAGAAGTTACCTTTAAAATAACATTTTCTAGTACCTTCCTTATAAAAATCTCTCCAAGTAATTCCTAAAATAAGACTGATCATAAAATGTTCACTTGCTCCTAGCTACTCTATTTAATGAATCCAATCTATAGAAAATTTTGAAGTGCCCAAGTGGAGGAAACTGTAATGGGCTTCATCAATTTGTAAATGGAGAGGCAACATCAGTGCATTAATCATCCTTCCTCTCCTCTATATAAAATTAAATTCTGATGTACATGTATGTTACCTACGTAGATTTATACCTGTGTGTTTTGTATGTGTGTGTGTACACACACACACATCTATACATACATATATGCAAGTTCATGCAGCAAACAAATTGGTCCATTTCTTTAAATGTCTTACTGTCTGCAGTAAACTAAAGCATTATTTGGTGATAGGATTGCAGATTACAGTGTTGAAAGCTTCCTGCTGTTAATGATTACTTAAGGGATAACATGATAGGAAAATGAAAATGCCATTTATGACTGTGGCATGAGAGTGGTAGCACTGGGAGGAGAGTTACAAATGCTAAGCATCCACACCCTGTGATACTGCTGGACAGTAGTTTCACTACGCAAAACTCATAGGAACATTAATGTTATCAGCCTAGCAAGGTGACTGCAAAATTGCTGCTTCTGGAGACTCAGGATTTTTAGAGGTTCACGTTAGTGTATTTGGTTGAAGCCAGACAAGAGGTATCTGGTTTGTGTGGCATACCCAAAACATTAGTTAAGAGAGGAAGACATAACTCAGCGAGAGTTTCTACACCTAACCACTAGTGCAGAGGCCAGAATCTCAATGAGGTGAGTTAAAGAGGAAGATGTCACACGAGAAGCTAGAAACAAAAAGTTATCTTCATGGGCAAAAGAGATTCGACTTGTGGAAATTTATTACCAATCATCAAGTCACAGTAAGGTAATGAGAAAATAACCTCAGTTCTTAAAAAAAACGCTTCACTCTAACCTTTCCCTTCTTCACAGGCTCCCAATTTCTCTACCTTTTCCCTGTCAGAGGTGCAGGAGGACTGTGAGTTGGGGTTGCAGTCAATTCATCGTGCTATTTCTGCTGTCCCTTCCACCTCAAGGGGAAGATTCTGTATTTATCTATAAAGATGCTGTTCAGTGTAGCACACACATTGCACTTTTTCTATCCCATCTCTTCCAGATATGTGAATTGTGATACAGCAGAACAGGTTAAAATAAGGAGTTATGACAGGAAAGGGGAGGTAAATCAAGAAGTGTGTTTTCCTAACTGCATTAAAGAAGAGATAAGATCCTTATCTGTGTTGCTAACTTAAGCAAACAGAATTCCACTGCCCCCACAACTAGTGTAGTAAGTGTGGACACCGTGTTTGAGGATTAAAAGTGCTGTAACTACAAGAAGTGTTACACTGTGCAGTCATTCCAACAAATGCAATGCAACAAATGAGTCAAAACTTGCCAGTTTGGAGAATGTGGTAGGCGTTTGGAAGATCTTGGACTGTAACGTGAAGGGTGAAGTCAAAGGGCTGGCACAGGACCGAGAGAGAGGAGCTGCTTATGCTAGCAGATACAAGCGCATAACATGAACAATAAAGTGGAAACTGAGCATAATCCATACCGTGTATGCAGTGATCCATTCCCCTCAGTGGTCTGTGAGCTGGGAGATCAGTCTGGACTGCCAGGCAGTGTTTCCAGCAACAGCAACGGGAGAAGATAATACATTATTTAGGGACACTGCTAAAGAACAGATTAGTGATAACAAAATATTATAATGGAAACCATAGCAGATATATTGGAGAGTACAAAGTAATACCACCGACTCTGCCCTTCGTCTGCAGGAACTGCATCTCTGAGCTGGGCATTTAGCACAATCAAAATGAATTGGAAAAGCAGGAGTACACCACAGTAAGGGTAAACATCTCCTGCTCTAAAACTGGTTTTTAGCTGTCATCACTTTAGTTTGCGAGAATATGCAAGGAATTTGGTGGTTTACAAATGACAATACTCTGGTTGCATACCGCCAGCACTTGTCAAACTGACTGTCACTACAGCAACATTTCACCCTAGACCTAGGATGAATCCCATCCTTTCCACGCACAGGCTGCTCACTACTAGAAGTTCACAATTTAGCAAATCACCATTATCTCCTACCGTTGGGAAATTACCTGAAACAACAAGAGCGAAAAGGCAATAGGACAAGTAAAATGTGTATGTTCAGATGTGTGGAGCGGTACCCTTTGAACACACTTACACACGTCAGGGGTTTCTTTTGTTATGCACGCCCACTAAAAAAGGGAGTTTGCGTGTCCTTTTGGGTTGGGTTTTGAGATCCTGCTCCACGTGCACATCAAACTCAGGAAGGCTGCCAAGATCATTACATTAGGGACAGCGGAGGTGCACCGAGGCCATTGTCTAGCCCCGTGGTGGAGATGCATTTTGAAGGTGGTGTATTTGCTGCCATCATGACAGGGACACTGCAGACCTAAAGGAGGTTCAGCGAAGGAGAATGCAAGCAGGCACCGACGGGGGAGAGCTGTGGTGTTACAGGAAGTTTTGGTGGCAGTTTACTTCAGGAAACAAGAAGATCGCAATGAAACGGCAGTAATTATTCTTTTGTGGTAGCTTAAATTTCCTTTGAAACTCGACGGCGGACCGCGAAAAAGCCGCCACGTACTTCGTCCGTCCATTATTTAGCACTACAGCGCCGTCCGCTTGGACAGCGCAACCGCTGCTCCGGGCTCACCCGAACCCGCACCCGCCCTTCGCGCTCGGAGATCGATTGCTCAGGGCCCTCTCCGTCCCACGCCGCGGGGAGGGCTGTTCTCCGCGCGGAGCTCGATTGAGCGGGCCTTTCCCGGCGCGGGAGCCGCGGCGGCGCGGCGCGGCAGGCGCGGGGGGGAGGGGCCGGTGGCGCCGCGCTGGGGTCGCACGGCCCCCCGTGGCGGGCGCGAAGGAGCCGCTCCCCATGCTGCGCTGGCTGATCGGCGGCGGCAGGGAGCCGCAGGGCCTGGCGGAGGTGAGGCGGCGGCAGTGGCGGAAGGAGGTCGAGCGGCGGGAGGTGGGGCCGTGAGGGGCCACGGGCAGCGGGGGAGCGCAGTCGCCTCCG
>WBNH01006501.1:144492-209043 GCA_013401255.1 Urocolius indicus
GGGCTGCGCTGGGCTGGGCTGAGCTGCACTGGATTGGGCTGGGCTGGACTGCACTGCACTGGGCTGCGCTGGGCTGCGCTGGCTGGGCTGAGCTGAGCTGCACTGGGTTGGGCTGGGCTGTGCTGGGCTGCGGGCACGGCGACGGCCCTGGGCAGCTTCAGGTGTGAGGGAAGGAGCACGGTGCGGAAGGAAGGCGCTGGGCGCTGGCCTTTGGTCGTGGTGGATCTCCTGGCTGATGTTGCCAGAGTGGAGCGCAGCACAGCGGCCTCAGGGCTGGCACACAGCCTCCAGGGCTTTATGGCTTTTAGGCGAGGCCACAGGCTGCCTGGAGGAGAAAGGGTGAGGGTGAAAACAAACCTCACAGAAGCAACTGGAAGAACGTCCTTAGCTGAGTTTGCCAGCTTGGTCGGGAGCCGTCCCAGCCGGGAGCAGCCGTTTGTCGCGGCGTGCTCTGGGGCAGGCTGGGGTTATGTGATGTGTGCGGCACGTGACAGCCCTGGCCTCAGGACTTTGGGGTCGAGAGTGCGGATTATAGGCAGTATCGTACTACCTATTTGGCCTTGTTACAGTATGTAGGAGTTTTCTAGAATTTCTTCTTAGTTCTTCATCTATAGGGCAAATTAGGCCTGTGCGGTGGTCTGAACTGCCTTTCTCCTTTCAGTTGCCTTGCTGAGAAAAAGCAAGTATTTCCCTGTCCCTAAGACTCTGCTGAAGTTCTCAGCCTGGACTTCATAAGAGTTTATTAACACTCATTACTGGACTGTGTAATCTAGACAAATACGAGGAAGTAATTGTATTTCAGCTGCCATACGTGAGCAAGTCATGACAATATTATGGTTGATTTCAGACACCAGTAGTTACTAATGTTGAAAATTAGAGTCTGCACCAGTTTGGAATGACAGTGTCTGGAAATGCCTCAGGCCTTTGACATCAGTCAAAATGTTGGTTGTGTTGCAGTCATACCGAACAGGTTTGGTGCAGTTGTTTTTAAAAGGAAGGTGAGAAACATACAACAGTTTTCTAAGATGTGCTGGAAAGATCATTGGTGTGTGTCCCTCTCCAAAGTTTAAACTCTGGCTATGGTTTAGTTATAATGTGATTTAATATAGCATGAACATGAGTCAATGTCTAGTCCAGTTCTTCATTCTATTGTTTGTAGCTTGGTTAAATTTGATCCATAGTTTTTTTTTTTTTTTTCCATTGCTGCCACTGGAATACTGAATGATGGTGATAATTTTGCTTCTCCGAGGGAAAGATGAATAGCAAATATTGCTAAGGGTTAGTCCCTAAACTTCACAGTCCCCCCTCCCGCATTATGTAATGCTGCTGGTTTATCTAAAAGTAACCTTCATTAATGCTCTTTACTTTTCTTAAAGAAGTGCATAAGCGATGTTTGGGCTGTGGCGTTTGTTTCGTATACTATGGCTTCATCCAATGGTAAAAAGACAGAAGTATTAGAGTAACATTGCACTAGGTGAGAAGACAAAGTCTCTGGCAAAGCTGTCCTAAATTAATGAAATGTAAATTTCTCCTTATTGGCTTCTTTTTTTTCTAACTATTGAAAATCGTTCCAACTTAAGTTCTTGAGTCTCTTCAGTTCACAGCCATGGTACACATCTCAAGCAGAGTGGTTCAGTGGGAGCAATGAAAGTCCAATAGCATCATGGTCCGTATAAGCTAATTTGTCAAGTGCCATGATTTATACATAAGTATGTCTGTGTACCTTTGTTGCTGTATTTTTGGTGAATTGATTTTGAAAATTGTGCTTTTCGATGCCACTTGGCCATGGGTGTTATAGGAAGTTCTGAAACTAAGATGAATGTTATGTTTTTGGTTTTGTTTTTGTTTTTTTTTTACCAGCGTTAGCATCTAACTTTCTTATCTAAAAACCTGATGTTGCTCTAAGAGAGTTCAGTTAATACTGCATCAAAAATAGACACACATGTAATACCCAATGCTTCATAAAGATTAATGAAGATCTGAAGAGAGTGTAGCTCATTGTATGACAGTACTGTGGGGAAAACTCTTACTTTTGTTGTTCTCTATAGTACTTTATCACTATATCTTTCAATATTCACAGATTTTCTTACAATTATTAAAAAAAGTAGGATTGGCCACCTTATTCGAAAGAAGTAACACTGTCTTATACTGAATAGGAAGCAACAACAAAGTATAGGATCTGGATGTTAATGTTGCAAGTTATGACTTTTGTGGCTGTGTGTTTCTATTAGTAAATAAAAATTGAGATCTTCTAATTATTTCTGTCATGCAGTGTTGCTGAGATTTGTTTAGAATTTTTAGAACTCCATTTTTAAAGGAATATTTTGACAAGTGAACTCCAAGTTGCCTTATTTGTTCAACTTTTCTTTATAACCACGCATACTCTACTTGCATTATTTTAAATGAGAACTGCTATTCTCATATAATTGCATAAAATGAGTAACAGTTGCTTCATGAAATGCATCAGATAGCACAAAACCAAGATAAAGTCCCAAGACCTAGCGTTTTGACAGCCTCTTCATTTTAAAAATAAACAGAGATTTCTTTCCATATGTATTAACTTTGTCATTCGGAACTTCTGAAACGTCGTGTCATCGTACCAATATGGAGGTAATAGAAAATAATTTATTATTCCTGCAAGAAAATGCTGATACTTCTGGGAACAGGTAATCCTATGTGAAAGACAAACATGTATGTGGCATGTTGTACAGTGTCCAGTTATTACTGTTTTACAGTGTAGGTTCTGTTGAAGTCCTTGAAGAAGCAGTCCTAGAAGCAAGAGGTTGACTGTCATGTAAAATAAATCTAGAGGGAAGAGAGTTCTGTCACCGAGTTACTGCTGAACTAATTTGGGTCGGTTTTTTTTGTTTTGTTTTGTTTGGTTTTTTTAAATAGTGTCTAATAGCAAGTTGTTCCAGGAATGTGAAAGACCTTAAATACAAAAAAACCAAACAAAACCAACCCAAAACCTGCCCTCTGTTGAAACAAACCGATGATTGAGATTAGCAGAACTGTCATGCCTTCAAACAGCAGACCTATGGAATATTTTATTGACCCAGCCTGGTGATCAGCTTAATCTGCGTGATTTATTTTTCTTTTAACTAGTAGTCTAGTTGGGGATAATTGCAGATGCCAGTTTATAAAATGATTAATAATTCTCCATGGTTTTTTAAAGTGATTTGCTTTGGTATTTTGTGAACATATTCCAATGGATGATTTACATATTACATAGCAGAACAGCATTTATTCTTATTTAAATATGTCATATTTAAATAGGATTTTAAAGTTGAACGGTAGGTGAAGACATGAGAGATTCCCAGACCTCTTGGAAGAGGTGTAATTGAATGAAAACCTGAAAGCATGGTGAATTGAGTCGTGAAGCAGGCTCCACATGACAGCTCATGACTAAACTGGTTTCTGATCTTGGTATATTGGTGATTAAAGCAGGACAAAACATTTTTTGTTAAACAGAAAGTACTACATCTTAATTTAAAATGCATGCTGTAGGAATATATTATTTACTTGAAATAATAGGAAATAATATTTTGTCACGATTTTCATTAAGGCAAAACAGTATTGCAGAACATTAATTTCAAGTGTAACTATACATTCACACATGAGTCTGTATGTAGGTTGTTAGACATTACAAGGACCTGATGAAAATAAGTATGTGAGTACAAACTAAATTTCTTTTTTTTTAATGAATTTTAGAAATCATCTGTACAGACAATTGGTGAAGAACAAATACAGAATCCTTACACGGAGCTCCTTGTGTTGAAAGGTCATCAAGATATAGTGCGATTTCTAGTGCAAGTAGATGACTGCAGGTATGAAATTGTATTTCAAATTGTTTCACAGAATCTTTGGCAATACTTCAGAGAACATTTATGAAAATATAATATTTTTAAGCCTTTTTAAATTTTTGAGTGGGGATGGTCAGGAAAAGCCTGGAGTTTAAAGAGGCAAGGGCAAGGCAAGTATGATATATTTTGTTGTTATGTTACTACATCTTTTGGGTTATCTTGTGAGTTAAATGAAAAAAATCATGGTATTGGAATTATGTTTCTTAGCACAAATTCATTGATGTTAAAGATATACCTTTAGCTATTTTGACGCTTCATTTTCAGGCTCCGCCTGGGTTGAAAGGTCCCTTCTGTACATGCATGCACAGGCTTTCTCCCAGGACAATATGGAGTAGTGTCTGCTCTGTTCTGAGTGTATGCGTGTGTTTTGTTTTTGAATTGAGGACAACTGTAATTTCACCTTTTGATGCCACAAAAGAACTGTAGCAATTGAACATGACATTCTCAATATTGAGTGTTGCTGTTCCTTTCTTTCCAATCTTTTATTATACTTTCTTCTGAAACTCTAGTGTTTAATTCACTTGAGTTTCAGTTAATGCAACGTTTTTCTCAACTTCTAAAATTTCAAGATTTTCACTGTTTCATTCGGAATGACAACTTAGTGGCAAGTGCCCAGTCTCTACACTACATCTCTTTTCCAATTTTATCTTGTTCAATTTGCTGTACTACTCTGCAAACCTGACATTCCCTTTGTTTATGTTCTAATTTTTAGCCTTGTGCACTTTTATTGTATGTTCTCTGACAATCTTTGTCTGCTCCGTTCTTGGTTCCTTGTAGCTAGGTCCAAGTTTATTGTGAACTCTGAGGATGGACTTAGCTAAAACATGCAAAACTGGTTATGAAGCAGAGATTAAGTCACTACATTTACTATTGTCTCTTAAAGTGTGACTAAGAGAAGGAATTACGATAGTTCTACATTACAACTTCCTTGTATCTTAGCATTCTATATATTAACCTTGCATGTTCTCCCATTTTCTGCAAGAAAAGAAATACTTATTTGCCTTAAAAACAAGGTTGTGGAGCCTTTAGTCAGTAGTAAGTCTAGTGACTCTTACCTGATGTTGGGAATTAAATAGAAATCCTTTAGAACTAAAAGCCTAAATAATAGACAAGAGCCTCTCTGTTAAGGAGCTGTAGGAATTTAGATCTTCTGTGAATTGAACACAGAAAGATGTCTAACGTATTCATCAATATAGTACATGAAGTTAACATGGGTAAGAGTTTGCTTTATATCCATGCAGAGTACAGTAGGTGTTTTATGAAGGAAGATTCTGTCCTTTCTCATGTGTATTGACTGAGCAGGTGGACTCTTTCAAACTTGGAAATGCTCACAGAATCTGATTTTCTGGTATTTTTGTAGATAGGTAGATATCTGTGTGTGTGTGTGTGTNAATACTCCATGGAGAATTGTCAAAAATATATGTGTCAAAAAGTTGCATGCGTTACCATTACATTTATTTTTCTGCATTACAGTAATCCACCAGAAGACTCACAAAGAAGAATCTTGAGGGATTCTTTTCAGTACTTTTTTTTCCCCCCAAGACAAGTTATTAGAATAACTTTTCTTCAAAGTACTTTTTTTCCCCCCAAACACGTACTCAATAAGTGTAATGGGTCTTTATTGAAATGTTGGAGTATTCTTAGATTGAATGTACTGTCTAATGCAAAGAAATATTTTACGATTTTGATATTTGTTGTATAGTAACAGATAAATTATTGAAGCTAAACTAATGATAATCAGTGTAAATCTAAAGCCTGGATGGCTGCATTAAAGATAGGTTATAAAATAGCATATGGATAAGGATTAAGTTATACAGCTGGTTAATATTCTTAGAGTTTTTGGGGTTTAATAGAGTTGCTTCACTGGGCGATAATTCAGAGGTTTTATTTGTCAAGAATGTGATAGTTTCTGGATTGTTAAACAGCTGGTAATATTTTTCACTTGATTCTTTTTCAGTAAAATTAATATTATTACTCTGCTTCTGAAATGTTTTTATTTAGTTTCTGCAGCTATTCCATTGTGTGCTTTTTGTCAACTATCGTAAGCCAAGTTTCACGCTTCAGGTCTTTAGATAATATCATCTTATTGAGAATTTTGCAGAAGGATTTTCTTGTTTTCTCAGTGGTTCAGCTAAAACCAGTGAGTGGAAAATTTTCTTAGATTGGTTTCTGAAGATACTAAATAAATCCTGTATAAATGTAACAGAAAACTGTTTTTTTTCTTCTTGTACTTTTTGAACATGAAGTGTGGGTCATATTGATTGGAAGATCACTAAAGAAAGCTAAGCCTCAGCAAGAGTCTTCTGAAAAATGAACTGTGCTAAAATTGTATGTAATACAGTAGCATTTGACACAATAAACAGAGTTCATAACACATTTTAAGAACAGCTTTTTTTTTTTGTTGCTCATTTGACTATTCCTTGCTCCTTCAGGAAGCACACAGGTTATTATAGATGATTCTTTTCTAGTCATGATCACCATCAAGTGATCCATGAATCTCCACCTTGGATTATAACTGTAGGATAACTAACTCTGCAATATATCTTATATATTTAAACAAAATCGTGGCTTAAAGATGAGGCGGAAAATATACAAAACATCACTATTGAATTTCTGTTTTGACAAATTGCATGCATACCTTCCATCAAACATCAGTTTTCTTCTCAGAGTTTTGTGCAAGTGGCACACAGCTCCGATATTATTCAAGAGAGGAATTGGAATTTAAGTGAGAAAAATTTACAGAGCTAATGCTGACTTGTAAGAGTTTTTCTATTTCAAGTTCTTGACATTGTAACAAAGCAAGGTATAACAAAACTGAAAGGCAACTAAAGAACAGAATGTCAGAGGTGAACACAGAAGATTGTGGGTTTTTTTAAAGAAAGGGCTTCATTGGATATAAAATAATGAAAGATATGAAGAAAGTACAGCTTATGGTTTTTAAATTTACTATAATAGAATAATAGAGTAAACCAGGAGGATATATAGAATTAAAAAAAGAGGAGAAAAAGTCTCTATGGCTTTATGCCTGAAAACTTATTCTCTTAACAAGTTTCACAAATGTAATTACAGAGTCTCTTTTAAAATAAAGTGCATATATATTTGCATAGTTAATGAAACCATTCATACCTGGTAACGAAAAAAATCAGAAATCATGTAACTTCTCTTTTTCACGATGCTCTTGCACATAGTACAAAGCTTAGTTCTCTATAAACATGAGCTCCTGGACCCTTGGTGAAGACTTAAAACAAAAGGAAACATTTAGACTGGTATATTTGCAAGTAAGAACTGGATTTAATTTTCTTTGGAAGGTCTTGCTTCTATTTTAGGTTTTCTCAGCTCACAGTAGAACTTCACTGAAGTAGCCTGAATGTGTGCTTCACAGTGTAGCTGTGGTGGTGGTAGGTGAAAATGGGCAGATGGTTAGATATTCACTGTAGCCTAGGGGAAAGGATTGAATTTAGGTCAGAGATTTAATTAGGTGTTAATGTGAGATTAGCTTGATAACACAAACCTGTTTTTTCCTTGTATGATATGCTTTCCAGATGGATTTTTATCAGATTTAGTGCCTTAAATGCATTACCTTTGGGAGTTCCTTTTGGCTACTGTTAAAAGTGTCGTGGTGTATGCTGGGCTCTTGAGTTCTGGGGCTGAATTCAGATGAGTGATTTGCAACTTGTTACATAGCTTGCAGTTGGGTGTCTCTGACTAACAGAATTTGGTTCCAGAGCTCACTGTTAATTGGTGTGTAAGATCTCATATTTTTAAACATGATATTTGATTCTGTAATGCGGGATGCATGGAAAATCTTAAGCCTTGTCCATATTAAGTATATGTTAAGTATATGAACATCTATCTAAACATACTGACTTCATTTTATAAACTGTAATTGGGATTTATAAATACATGTTTATTGTTTGAAGCCAGAGTCTGATATATCTTGTATTTTTCTCACATAACTATTGACTGCTTTTCCATTATATTATTATATATNTTGCATCTGCAGGAGATGATGGAATCGTATTTCTGTGGAATGTTCAGGTTAGCTCTTTTTTGTCTGCAGGATAGCTTGTGTGCTCTGGAGGTTAGAAGTTGAGAAGAGAAGTTATAAATGTCTGTTAGCCAAAAGCAGAATAAATAATTACTGCAGAGCTTGTAAATCTAAAAGTGGAGGGAATCTGTCAAATCTTAGTTTACAAAGGAGAGCTAGGAAAGTAAAAGTGTGAACCCAAGAGAACAGTAAGTTTGAAAAGCTAGAGTGCTTTGAGAAGACAGTGATTTTTAGGGAGATTTGAAATGAAATGCTGATGGGAAAAGTAGAAACATATATGAATTTTTTGCTTTAGTTTTTCTAAAATATGTTTGATGTCTGCTGTAAACACTGACATGTAGATTAGTGACTCAACAAATATGTGTCATGGTCCTAATCCTACCAAAGTTTTTGTATATACTTAATTTTTAAGTACATTTCTGTGGTTCTGTTAACAGTATCTTATTTGTAGTATTACTGATTGGGCTAAATGGAGAGTCATCACAAAACTGTATTGGGAAGACACAAGTATCAGCAAAAGTTAAATGTTTCATGAAGTGCAGAAACAAACCCTTAATTACTTGTAGTGGTAAAAGTTCTCTTGCAACTTTTGAAAACCTTACTAAGATGTTAGATCTGTCATGGAAATCATGCTCTCTAAGTGTGATACCTGCTGATCTGCACTTCTGCTCTGTGTCTCCATATCATTGACAAAATTACAGAGAAGGGATTAGACCTTTGTTAAGGAAGGCTGGTGTACAAGTTACATTGTTAAACAGGAAATCTAAAAGGCAGATATACTGTGCTGTGCTCATGTACAATGAGTATTAAACATTCAAATTAAAGAAGAAATATAAGAGTGTAAAGTTATTTAGAAACCTGAAAAATTTGTGGCATTTATGATGGTATAATTTTAAAATTTGGAACTTGAAAATTTTCCTCTTCTTTGGGTGCTTTATGTTACTGTTTTCCTGTTGTTGACAACCTTTTATAATTCTATATTTTGGAACAGGACTTTATTTTTGAATATTCAAAGCCATGTTTATGAGTCTATATACTGACTGTTCTGAACGATTTCTGAATGTAAAGCTCGTTTAGATATCCAGCTTAGGAACCGAGTTCCATTTTCTGCTTCTTTAGGATTTTTATTATGGTTTTGTTGAAGTAAATATTTTGTAGTTCAAATTTAAAAACTAAACCCACAAGTGTAAGGAGGTTTATGGTTGTAACTGCCCTGTACTTTAATTGCATGTTTAAAATGGCAGTGTGCTTCTGCATGCTTGTTTGTAAGGTTTTGCCATCTAACTAAAGAAAGCTGAATTAACTACGGTTATCTAAACCACCATCTTGAAGTTATAGATGACTAAATGGAGCTGTCAGGAAACTGACAGTACTGCGTTAACCAGAAACATAGGTCAAGTTTTTCCAAACATTAAAATAATAACTAAAAAAAAATTCAAGAGAGGATTTGTCAGTAAATCTGAATTACTGTCGTATCCATTAAAGACAAATACACAATATTTACATTAAAATTAAATGAGTTTAATGCAGAACTTAGTTCTTGGGGACTTTTAGAGGTTTCTTTTCACTCTGAGTAATTTCTGTTATATACTACTCCTTTACACTTAATACGTTATTTCTAGGTAAGAAGTTGAACACTATTGAAGGTAGATAGAGTCTATAAATGACTGAAGAAAGGGAGACTTTTGATTCTTAGTTCTTGCTCTCAAAAGTCATACAATACCTATGTCATATGCTACAGTATGCATTTTTCAAATTTTACCCTTGGTTTTCCATGTTTTTATTTTTCAGACTGGAGAAAAGCTTTTCGAACTTCATGGTCACACACATAAAATTACAGCTATAGCACCATTTTCTTCATCAGATGCTTCTGAGGAGAATAAACATTTGATTTTAACAGCATCGGCTGATAGAACAGTTATTGTATCCTTAGATCTGGAGAGGATTCAGATTTCTTTAGGCTTTTTGTTGGTTTTTATTTTTAAAGGTAGCAGTGAGACAGGCTAAACGTTGTTTAAATTTCTTGTCTGATAATATCCAGTGCATATAACTGGATTACACTAGGATTTTACTAGTTACTGCTCACAAGTAGACGCAACCCTTTGTACAAAAATGAATCCATAGCAGACCTTTATTAATATGTCATTTTAGCAAAATATTGAAAAGAAAATTAGAATTTAGAAGACTGAGTCTCTGCATGCCTATTACCCAATCTGTCATTTAGTTACAATCACAGCAGTTATATTTACCATACCTAAAATCCTTTCAGTTTCCTTAATGAGTGAAGTCAGGTTTGGGACTGCACTAGTGGCACACAAGTTCAGAAAGTGTCATGTTTCCATTCTACTGTAAAGGTAAGCTGAGGGAACCGTAGGTATGTCTGTTATTTAGTTGTGTACAATAATCTATTATGTATGACTCATTGATCATATAGATAGATGTGTTAAAATGAACATCAGTGTTTGATTTAGGAACTGGTACACAATGAGTAGCTGAGAAGTGGGCAAAATTCTTAATTTGTTTTTAGAGTTCTTAATACCTCAGTTCTCTTTTTGAAAGAATGTAGGACAAAGATAATTTTATGGCTTGGCTTTGTTACTGAGTTGGAAAAGGCAACCTACAGTCAGACTAAATTTTAAATGTTAATAGTAGAAAAGTCATTGAAAAATAAGTTTTTGCGTTGTTGATGGAAAAATGTGACATATAGTATGTAATTAAATCTGTATTTCTTAGGAAAGTGACACTTTAATATACTGTATTACATAGTACTTATAGCTTTATCTAGCTAAAACTCATGATCATTTCACTGAGAAATTCCCTGTAGAACTTTTGCAGGGGACATATGTTTGATTTTTGTTCTGCAGTGTTTGACAGTTCTTCAAAGACTGGATGTATGGTTGTCTGGAGGGAATGATCTATGTGTTTGGAACCGAAAATTAGATCTCTTGTGTAAGACCAGTCATCTTACTGATGCAGGTAAAAATGTAAATGACTCATTATATCTGTTAAAGTGCAAATAAAATGAATCTGTATAATGATGCAAAACCAACTTGGCAAATTCTCTTTTAATTCTAATGATAACATTATGTATGAGCCACTCTCTATTTTTTAAAATGTCAGACTTAATCACTTCAGAATTAAGACTGCTTTAAATCTGTGCTGTGTAAATTTTAGAGTATGTCAAATCTCACTCTCAGTAAGATGTTAGCTTGGACTTGCAGAGCCAGACCTGTGGTGCTGATTTATCTGTGTTTATTGTAATATGGACCAGATCCTTTGACTGGCTTTCTCTGTGAATGACAGTGAGTGACAGTTTTATGATTCCAGAGCAAAGCTTTGTACTAGTAAAGCAGTAAAGATTTCTTTTTATTATTAAAAATCAGTAGTTTTGATGTAGAAAGGGCAAGTTTTGAGACAAATACAGTAAATGTAGTCAGATCTCAGTGTGAAATCATGCGTTTCTATTAATAAGCTTATATGTTATCTGTCCTTGCGAATAAATTGTTGCATATTATTGACATACTTTTAAAGATGCCTACAAAGCTGTGAATCAAATTTAAAGTTGGAACCAATATTCTCCTTATTTTTGTCATAGAATGGAGTAGTGGTAGGCAAAGTCTTCGGAATCTTTGAGTATATTAATACTTCTTTTGGTTTACAATGAAATATTACACTGCCCTGGTTTTGGCTGGGATAGTGTTAATTTTCTTCCTACTAGCTGATAACAGGGCTCTATTTTGGATTTGTGCTCAAAAGAAAGTTGATAAAACAAGGATGTTTTGGTTAATGCCGAGCAGTGCTTGCACCATACCAGTGCCTTTTCTGCTTCTTGCCCTGCCCTGCCAGTGACTGGGCTGGGAAGGCACAAGAAGTTGTGAGGCAGCATGGCCAGGAGAGCTGACCACAACTAGCCAAAGGAATATTCCATACCAAATATATAAAGAGGGAGGAACATTCCCTGGGGAATGTGGCAGCACAGACTGAGGGAATTCCGTGCAAGGATGAAGACAGAGTAGGAGCAAGCTGGATATATTGTATTGTGCTCTTTTCTTCTTCAGCTGTCTCTGTGCAATATTTTAGTGTCAAGCATACTGTGATAGTATCTAATGACTTTGGTACTACATATGTTTAGAGTATCAGTAATTACCACAATGTCATTAATATTGTCCAGTGTTAGGACTTGAACATCTTAACTGTATTTAGAATAAAAAAGATTATTGATTCTCAGTTTCACCTCCCAAGTGTGACGTTCAGAATTCTGATGGATTCGGTAAAAAACCTCCTGCCTCTACCTCCAAGTTAATCTGTTCACTTCCAGTGCTGTTTTAACTTTCACTTCAGACAAGATACTTTTATTTTGGTAATAACTTACAAGAGAAAGCAAGATTGTGAAGGACTTTTCTTAGTAAGGAATTACTGGTTTGCTCTGTTTTCTTGTGGTCAATGAATATCCTTTCCTCCCTTATCTCCTGTATTTTTTAAAGGTGTCAGTGCTCTAGTTGAACTGCCTAAAAATTGTGTTGCTGCAGCTGTTGGCAAAGAGCTAAGTGAGTATATTGCATTTCTGTTAAATGTTCCTCTGTAAAAGCTGTGTATCGGAGATATGTGTAAAGATCATGCTGCTAAAATCATATAGGAAAAGTAAATGGTATTACTGTGTAATTGACAACCTTCTTCCTATTTTTCTGATTTGACAAAGAGGCAAACAATACTAATACCATTCAGAAATATTGTTGTGATGCACATCATAAACTTTTTTATATTCTTTATTACTGTTTTTACTCTTATTGCCACCTGTCTAGATCCAATTGTGCTGATCAAAATTTGTCTGTCTTCAGAAGATCTGGTATCTGTGCTGTCAGATACTAGGCTTCTTGACAGCCTCCTTATCCCAAGTTCAGAGGTATCTCATAATACTAGCTGAAGCTGTAATGAGACAATGTGATGGTTTCTATGCTTGCTTGGAGGCTGGATTTTCTGTATATTCAAATTATAAATCATTGGCTAGCTGTTGGTGGAGAGCCTTTTAAATGAGAGTGTTTTATAAAAATTACTGAAACTTCAAAATATGGAAAAGATAGAGAAGAAAAACATAATCAGCAAAACAGCAGGCTTAATATTAAATACCTAGCTGAAATACATCAATTTGATGTTGTGATTAAAGAGTCAGGAGCAAATTAAGAATACTCTCCTTATATTCAGACATTAGTATCCAATGTAAACTTCCATCTGGACTTCCCGCAACTCTGTTGTAGAGAAATTCCAAGACTGGTTAAAAGGAAGTCTTAATTTCTAGCAATCTTGATTGCCTTACTAGAGAATATTGTATCCCTTTTGAATAATAGTTTTCAGTCAGATGAGCCCTTGGGGAAGAGGCTTTGCATGTAGGTTGCTTATCTATAAAGATATATAATAGTTTTCACTTCTGCTTTCTGCAGATGTTGACAGAGTCTCTGAATTTCAGAGTTACTAGACTGAAATGTTTTATTCTATAGTTGTTGTAGTAAGAGGCCTTTAATAACAATACTGAAGTAATTAATTCTTTTTTTTTTTTTTTTTTGGTGTTATGGGGGTCATAAGCAACTTTACACATTTTGTACCATCTCAATATCGTTTCAGCTTGCGCCTTCATGAGAAGTATGTGTTTTATTTAAGCATAGATACATTTTATTCTGAATGATTCAGCTTATTTAGGCAATTTGTCTCTCTATCTTTGAAGTAATTTTTAGGTTGACTGCTTCTAACGATGGGACAGAAGGTTGGAATATCGTTGAAGTAAAACGCCTTGTTGACCATCAGGATAACATTTTGTCATTAGTCAGTGTCAATGGTAAGAGCTGTTTTATGACATTACTAGTTTTGTTCATTACCAGTGGGCTATTTCATCTATGAAGTTTTTCCTAGGACCAGGTCTTTAACTGGAGTGACTAGTGGATATACCTTCCTCTGTAGCTGCAAAGATAGTGAAATGTGAAAATATAACGGCTTTACAGTGGAGTAACAGTGATGCAAAATCATCCAGATAACAACATAGAAAAGGCACAAAAGAGGCAGTGTCTTTGGTGGGAACAGAAACTCTGGGTCTTCTTCCAGTTGCGAAAGTTTAAAATGCTATTTTTCTGTCATTCCTCCTAATTCTTAAAATGGAATATGCAATGCCACGTCCTTTGCAATAGTGGTAACTGAAGTACTGCAAGATAACTAAAAGTTATGGGGGTGTGAAGTGGGCCTGCTTGTAGGCCTGCTTATAGATAGGCCTCTTATTTATAGGCTCTGGAAGTTGATGCAATCTTTGCTGCTCATTAGCACGATACATAGCTATTGACTGAAATTCTGTCTACGCTACCACAAGTATCAAACTCTTTGACTTTGTTGCTCCTTGTCTTTTTTTTATGGAGCACCCCCAGAGCTCAGGAAAAATTATTGTGAGTGCGACAGCGTATATTTGTCCTTGGGCTTGTTTGTCTCAGCCTGGTTGGCACAAAGGGGTTGTGGTGCAGGGGTCACAAGAGGCTGACAGGAAGAAAACTTCTTGTGGCTTCTGTGGTAGTTGTTTCTGGGATTTCCTATTGCTGTTATTTTCTCCATTTTAACTGTGGAGGGGAAGCAATACTGGCCTTTAAAAAAGGCAGCATACTACCCGTGTTAAGTATTGTTGATGCATTTCCTTTCCATATATGGTTAAGATATTCATGAGCAGCTACTTGAGCCTTGCCATTAACTCATCTGCTTAATGTGTTGTCAGTATTTCTATTTATATCAAAGACATACTTTACTGTGTCTGAGGGGTGCTGATAAACCTACTTGTCCAACGAATAGTAGAATTTTGTACATAGACAACAAATTTACTTTGAATATTTGTACATACTTCTGTTGGTGTTCTTTAACTTTACTGCACCTTGTACTGTGGACAGTCAATGTTCTCCTTCCTAGTTCTAATTTTATACAAGAGAGCTCACATGCTTTTGCTAATCTGAACTATGTTAGGTAATCAAATGAAAATATACTGAAAGAGAGTTTTGTCCAGTTGGTTAAGCTTTACATAGCTTCACTTGAAAATGGGCTCTCTTAACTTTCTAAGGTTATAACTTTATATGAAATGGATTTTTTTTTTTTAATATCATGTGGAATTTTTTTTCTCCTTTTAGACTTGACTTTTGTGACAGGTTCTCACGTGGGCGAGTTAATAGTTTGGGATGCACTTGACTGGACAAAGCAGGCATCTGAGTGCAACTTCTGGGACTCCTCTGTCCATCCAGATGTACAACCAGAGATAAAGTTATCCCAAAGCCCAAATGAAACTTCAGTTCAACACTTAACATCTGATGAGGAGGTAAAAAGCCTTAAACGTTAAGAGTAAACTACTTCAAGTGAGCTAGTGTGATCTTACCACAGAAGGACAAGTGTTTTGTGTTTTGAGTTTGCTTATTATAATATGGGATGCTTCTTTAAAATGTACTCAGCTATTTTTATACAGTTATTTTAATTATTTTTATACAGTTAACAGTTTGTATATAAAATTTTGGTCATTTTGCTTACTGAAGGCTATAATATGTTAATGATAAGGGAACTAACAAAATGGACTGTCACAACAGCATTTCATTTTTGACTGATGAAGATGTTTGTTTACAGTACCACTAGAGAGAAACAAACAGGAGGCGTGTCTCTTGATTGCATGCGTATTTCCTGTTCCATGGTGCTGGAATTACAATAATGCACCTCTTGAACCATTACAGCTGAGGGTGCTATGAAGAGAATTAAAGAATGGGTGTATGTGTGTGCTTAGTAACAGATAAATATTGCTACTTCAACTCAGGCGTGAGTTTACTCAATTGTAAAGACCACAAATATGGGTCCAAAATCCAGTCTATTGTAATCATGCTTTGGAGGTAATCGAAGAATTCTTGGTCAGAATACTCAGGCAGAACCTTGTTGCTGTTAAGGAAATTCTAACTGTCCTGAGGTGGTCATTTACTATTGTGAAATGTTACTGTTAGAGGCAAAGTAAAAGGATATTTCATAGTTGGGATACAGCTGGATTCTAGTTTGGGACCTGTAAGTACATTGCTGGGGAGTGATTAAGAAAGGGATTCTTGGAAACGGATTTAAAGACATGAACTATAACAAAATAAAAGCTGTGGAAAAGCCTGAATATAGGCTGTGGGCCAATGAGTCACCCGAGACATTTGTTTGTGAAAAGACCGTTCCTAAAACAATGGAAAGACAAACATTGAGGGGCAGGGGTGCAGGATGAAGGAGGGGTAGTTGCCTCTAAAGGTAGGATTTCCAGAGGATTTCTTGTGGCTGCTTTGTTCTACAAGAAGCAAAAAGCCAATCCCGTTCAGGAGAAGTTGGCTTTGATTTGCTGCTTAAAAGCTACACAAGATGTGTTTTAAGAGGAGGAAAAAGAATTCTGGGTAGTTCAGAAGTAGTTAAAACATTGATTGTGGAACCTTAAGCTGTTGAGGATTTTCTTCCATTCTTGGAACTGAACTAAACAAATTGCTGCAGAATTCTATTTATTGTGAGACTTGAATAGTGGGAAGAAAAGGTGGTTCTAGCTTTACATCCTGAAATAGGAGATGCTTTTAGGGCAGAGCTGTCTGTATTGTAAAGTTCCTACTTAGAAAGTGGTGAAGAAACGTATTCCTGTAAAGCATAACACTGTTTTTTGTGTTAAAAACGAAAAAGAAGTTTTCTCCATTAGAAACTTTGATAGCAGAATTGGTGGGTAGTTGAAGATGTATTTGTCTGGTTTGACACTGAGCTTGTAGGCAAAACATTGTTCAGAAACAAACGGGTTGGTAAAGGTTTGGCAATACTAGGAAAGAGTGCTAAGGAGAGCATCTGCTCTTCTAATGTGTGTATTTGTAACTTGCCTCTTCAGTTTATCATCTGTTATTTACTTGGGGTTTGAGATAACCAGGGTTTTGCCAGGGCTTGTATTAAAATAATTAGTGATCTGTGAAGAGCATCTTTCGCAAAGCTGTAAGACTATATGGAACTCGGCAGCCTGTCTCAAGGTGGAAGACCTGAGATCTAGGAGTAGAGGAGTGATGTGGAAGGAATTCACCCTCACACAAAATTAAGAAATTTTTAAAAATGGTGTCAGTGGGTTTGTTTGTTTGATTGTTTGTTTATTTTCCTTGATTTGATAGAGTGCTACCAGAAATTTCAGCTTGGTTTGAGGTACTGGAGCTCCCACCATAATACGCATAATAAGAAAATTCAAATGCAAAACAAAACCTAACAAGAGCCCACCGCTGAATATATGTAGGAAATCTTAATCAAAGACAGTGGGTTACCAGTTTTAACATAACGTTGACAGGTGTGTAGTGGTTTGGGCTGCATAGACCGAAGCAGGCCATGCAGGGAAAAGCTCCAACGTATTGTCACTTCAACACAGTATGTTCAAAAACCAAAGTACCGAATGAAAGCTTTTTGCACTCCTCTGGTACCAAATTTTTATTGCGTTTGTGTATTCACAGTTGTATGTTTGTCCTCTCTAAAACTGATGGCCTAGAAACTGTGGGATCTTAGGGCAGCAATGGTTATGAGATGGAGTCACTGCACTTTTCTGAAGAGCAACGTTAAATGCAAAATGTTCCCAGATCTTTGCAGTATTGTGCAATACCTTTTTGTGAAAGAGTTCCTGTTTTTACACTCAGTAGAGCCCAAATGCTTGAGCAAGACCTCTTTGTGCAGCTTCAGCTAAGTTTCAAAAAACGACAGAAGTGTAGCACAGCTTCCTGTATTCTCAGCCTTTCTTAATAAACCAAGGGTTTGTTAAAACTGAGCATTATTTTAGTGTAAGAACATAAATGTTTAATTGAAGAAATGCATTGATTTGTTGGTATCCTTGGCTTCTGCTTACACAGTAAGATACAAGATGAAAATACAGAAATGAAACCACTGCTCAGAGTATAGGACGAAATCTCTTATATCTTCAAAAAAATCTCAATTTTTTTTTTTTTAACTTGCTAATTCTTTATGTTTGGGATAAAGAGGTAACGTAAGGACAGAAACAAGCTAGATAATGTGGGCTAGATGGTGTCATAGTACTGCTGGAAATCCATTACACGCAGAGTGGTCTTTCAGTATCTGTTTCTGTAAGTTGTTCCATTGAATTTTCTTTCCAGTGTGTGTTTGCTGCTGTTGGGAAAGGCATATACGTATATAATCTTCAAATGAAGCGTGTGATTGCCTGCCAGAGAACTGCTCATGACTCCTCTGTACTGCACATTGAGAAGCTTCCAAACAGGTGCGAGTCACAGTTACATCTTGTCATTAATGCAGTGAAGAAGTGCAGAACTTGGAACAAGTGGCTAGAGTCTGTCTGCAAAGCTACATCTAATTTCTAGGGCAAGGACTTATCTTTAGTTTGATCTGCTTTTATTAGATAGAGCTGGCTGCTCTGACTTTATTTTGAAAATGCATCATTGTAATTCAATGTGAAAAAAACCATAATCCAGTATGTTTGATGTGCAGACTCGGAGTAAAATATCTTGACTTTCTTCAAAATCAGTGTTGGTAAAACACTCTTGTCTACATTGTGTGTATATGCCTTAATGGCATTTTACTTCTATAGGCAAAGGCATATTCTGTAAACCCTTTCCACAAAATATTTGGTAACAGTAAATGTTTTAAGCAAAAATAACTTCCTATTTTGTTTCCTAGTGCTGAATTTCTAACTGGAACTTACTTTGACAGCCAGGTTGGACAATTTGCTACGTATGTGTAATCTAATAGTTGTGTTGTTAGATACCTTCAAACTCTTTTTCAAAGGAGCAAAAGTCTGTCAGAACACAAAAAGTAGGATGTTGATCTTGTAAATGCATATGCTGCCCTAAGCTGTTCTAAATGTGGAATGAAAAGGAGTATCTCTCCTTTCCTTATTTTTCCATAAGAAAAAATAAGATTTTGCTTAATAAAATTAAGCTTATGGAAGCCAGTTAGTGGAATTGTATTTGCAGAGTCTAGGCTTGTTATTTTTTGTTTTATGGAGTGGTATGCTTTTCAAATGGGATTGAAAATTGTGTGTGCTTTCCTGACCTATTTTACAAGCCTGTATAGTTTGTTCTGCTTCAAATCCATTATGTTTTTGTCTGGAATACCTGTATGTCGTGCTACATTTGAGAGTTTTACCAAACTTGTGTTAGTTAAGGGCAAGTGTAGAGTCTTGCATTGGGAAAAGAATAACCCCATGTACCAGTACAGGCTGGGGAATGAACTCTTTAGAGAGTAGTGTAGGGGAAAGGGACCTGGGGGTCTTGGTGGGCAGCAGGATGAGCATGAGCCAGCAATGTGCCCTTGTGGCCAAGAAGGCCAATGGCATCCTGGGGTGTATTAGAAAAGGGGTGGTTAATAGATTGAGACAGGTTCTCCTCCCCGTCTCCTCTGCTCTCGAGAGGCTGCATCTGGAATATTGTGTCCAGTTCTGGGCCCCTCAGTCCAAGAAGGACAGAGAGCTGCTGGAGAAGGTTCAGCACAGGGCCATCAAGATGATGGAGTGGAGCATCTCCCTTCTGATGAAAGACTGAGGCAGCCGGGGCTCTTCAGCTTAGAGGAGACTGAGGGGTGACCTCATTAATGTTTACTAACATTTAAAGGGCACATGGCAGGAGGATGGAGCCAGACTGTTCTCAGTGATGTCCAATGATAGGACAAGTGGCAGTGGGTATAAGCTGAAACATAAGAGGTTCCAAAAAATTACAAGGAAGAATTTCATCACTGGGAGGGTGACGGGGCACTGGCACAGGCTGCCCAGATGGGTTGTGGAGTCTCCTTCTCTGGAAACATTCAAAACCCACCTAGACGAGTTCCTGTGTGACCTACTCTAGGTGGCCCTGCTCTGGCAGGGGGATTGGACTAGATGATCTTTTGAGGTCCCTTCCAGCCCTTAAGATTCTGTGATTCTCTGTAGAACCTAAGGCACTTTGTTGTCTCTTTTCTTAGAAATGTCACAAGGTGGCTTGCACAGGTAAGTGTCCATACCAGTGTTGCTTATGAGTTCTTTTTCCAGGCAGCTGATCTCCTGTTCAGAAGATGGCAGTGTGCGCATTTGGGAGCTCCGGGAGAAGCAGCAGCTGCCAGCTGAACCAGTTTCAACAGGTTTGCTAGTAGCAGGGGGCTGGGGGGATGGGCACGTGTGTCTGTAAAATAATGTTTTAAAAGGATAATGAGAAGCCCAGTATTCACCAAAGAGGAACAAAGATGGGCTTTGTAAGAACGGATAATGTCCTGTGTTCAACCAACGGATAACAGGCCTGGGAGGAAAACTGAAGAAGTGTACGAGCTGGGTGTACAGGCTCTCCCAGATCTGATATAGGAAGTGAAGAAGGTTCAGCTGTAGCAGTTTTGTGACATAAAGTTTGCAGTTTTTCTGACCTGTCTCAATAAGCCTTGACCCACCCTCTCCTTGTACTGAATAGTGGGAGGTTCCTCTACCATGCAAGAGTACATAGCTGCAGGACCTTGTGAAGAAAGATAGAGATAAGCTTGTAGATGAGCAGCTGGTGCAAAGAAAGTTTTGTACATCTCCTTCAACTTGAAATGATATTGGAACTCACTTTCAGACGATATCCGACCTCACTTACATACTACCTGTGTGTGTCATAGTCCTCAGGGCTAGTTGTTAGCATTTTAGAAAGCATTTTCCTCACATACAGATACTTCCTATGTAGTGCATGCTGCTCTTTGACCAGGCCAGCAGCTTCTCTGGGCAGTTGTGGTCTTGAACAGGTGCTTTGGACAGTGTGATTAGTATTATGGAGTGGGAACAGCAATGAGCTGTTACTGTCTCATTGGCATTACTTAATTCAAGTTGCGATTAATTTTCTTGATGTATCTTGACTACCTGGCTGTTCACCTGTTGATGGCAATTTTTTTTGCAAAAATCTTTTTGCTGCCTGATTTAATTTAAAAGCACTTTTACAGGAATATTCTGTCTTCAGTATTGCCGGTGACAGCTGCTTATTGTAACAAATGGTACTTGGTTTCACACTGGAAATTTACAACTTTTCTGATTGGAGAATTTGGAAGAAGCCATATGCAATAGTGAGATAGGCAGACTGTTGCTGATTTGCTCTATTTTTATTCTAGGGAGTCCCACGAGTAGCTGTACATCCCTACAGTTATCTACTTGCACCAGGGCCATAATCTAGCGTGCTTTTTGTTTCATGTTCTAATGGGGCTGAAGGAAGGGTCAGGAAGAAAGTCTGAACCACATTGCATACAGAACACAACTTTCTTGCTTCTCTGAGTATTATTACAGTTCTTTTGGAGGCTGCAGCACAGATGTGTATCTTCTTGCTATGTAAGTGGAACATGTGGAGTACTATCGTTACACTCCAGTTTGGATGGTTACACACCAGTTTGGCTGATAGTTTTAAAAAGGAGAAAACTAGTGGGCGGTATAAAACCAGGTAGTTCAACATCAGAAACTTGCTTATTACCTGTATGCCAGCATTCTAATGCCTTAGTGTGGGACACATGAGAGAGACTGGCACAACTAACAGTTTAGGAGGATAGGACAAAGGTAAGCGTTGCTGTACTACATCTTAACTTTTCTGTTAGTTCATTTAAGCTGTCCTTGGACTCTGTGCTAAAGCTGTGTGTTATCTCATCCGAGTGAGTAATTCAGTGTTTGCTAATTATATTTGGAAAGACAAAAGACAAAGTAGCTGTGTTTCCTCTCCCCTCAGGATGAGTGAGAAGTAGAAGTGTTGTGCTCTACCATGCTTCTGTCGTTTTGCTGTGCAGACTGTACGGCTTCTATATTTTAAGTGAATCCTGTAGTTCTTTCTTTATAAATATGTGCATTTGTGATGTTTGCCAAAATAAAATGTTTTTTTCCAGGTTTTTTCAACATGTGGGGATTTGGAAGGGCAAGCAAGCAGCCAAACCAAACTGCTAAGAAGATGCAGGAGAACACACCTATGTATTTCTTGGAGCTGGTTGGTGATTTGATTGGTCATTCATCAGCTGTGCAGGTAAGTCAGCTTTAGTAAGAACAAGAAAAAGTGAATTACACTTACTAATGTAATTTTGGCAGTGTTTATGAAAGAGCTGTAACTTTCAACTGTCTGTCTTTGGAGCTGGGAAGGCATTGATTGTGTGGGGCATTTAGTGCAGTGTGAGAACAATAGTACATACTCGAAGTTCTAATGAGAATGCAATCCTTGATGCCTGAGGACAGTGTGTGCAGATATATACATACATGTATGTTACAGATAATCTGGTGGAGTATTGGGTCTCTTCATAGACTCTGAACAATACAGCTGGGAACTGTGTGTTTGTTCTGGACTTCATTTTAAGCTTACAAACTAAACAAAGGCTCATAAAACAAAATCCATTCAGGAATTTTTGTCCTCTGCCGTGAGCCTTAAGGAAGTCTTTTAAATATAGATCAGGTAGCTTTCTGTGCTTCTGTCTGCCTAACAGAGTGTGCTTTTGTTTTAAGTGAAGCGGCATTTTTTTTCACTGCCTTTTTGTGTTTGACAAACTTACTGGAGTAACAAATCACTTTCTAACAGTTGACTTTTCTACACATTCTTGGCAGCAGAAGGGAGAAGGACAGGTAGAGCGGAGCAGTGTGGTTCTGGAGTAGTTTTGCTCACAAGTATTCAGGAGACAGACTGGATTTCAGAACTGCTACTATCAACACATATTTTTAGTAACAGCTAAGATTTTCTACAAGGCTTTCTGCCCCTCTTTGAAGAGGCCCTATTATCAGTATGGAAAGTTGCTATCTAAGGAAGAGAACATACTGTATAATTCAGGAAGAGGCACAGCAGAGCAAATGAAGCACATGCTGGGTCTTAGCTGGGATGCCGCAAAGCCAAGGAGTAACACAGTTGATGGTGGATGTGACTTCTGGCAACATTTTACATAAGGAGAATTCCATTTTTTAACTCTGGGCAGACTGGAGTGGCTGGGGCTGGAAATACTGAGTAGTAATGAAATGTAGTGGTTGAAGATAAGGGCTTGGCCAGAGTATTCCTGCTGGAACCACATAGCTAGTAAGTGGCAGTTATTGGAGCAGGTACATGTAGCACAGTCCTTGGCCTGGTTGCTTCCCCTGGGCAGACCCATTCAACCAGCTGAAGAGTCAGGACACTGCATAATATGACCTGGTTTCATTGCCTGTTGAGTTGAACTGCAATTAGTGGCTAATTTTAGGCAGCCTTGTGTTGGTCTCTAAAGTCAGAGGTGACTTCATGACTTGTCAGCTCCATTGCTCTTGCAAAATCCCTACCCTGACACTGTACTTTTCTTTCATGTTGTGATTTGTGTTGGTTTGGCTTCCTCTGTGTGACCAGGCACATGCTGATGCCTGTCACAGTTGTTAATGCTTTGATCCTCCCAGACCTGGTGATGGTAGCCTCTGATGTTGTGTGGGAAGGTAACTGTGTACCCAAATGAACAGAACAGTGGCTTATATTCCTAAGAAACCAAATGATAGTTCATGCAAGCTGCTCGCTCTTCTACTGCTGACTTGGGAATAGTTTCTTCACGGACTGTCTTGGATGGACGTACTCTTAATTGGGTGAAAAACTGGATAGCTTGGCTCAGGAACTGGTGGGGAAATGGTGTGAAGTCCAGTTGGCGGTCAGTCACCAGGAGTGCCCCCCCAGGACTCAGTGCTGGGGCCTGTTTTGTTTAACATCTTTATCAATGATCTGGATGAGGGGATTGAGTGCACTCTCAGGTGGTTTTCTGAACACACGAAGCTGGGTGGATGTGTAGACCTGCTTAGGACAGGGAGGTTCTTCTGAGGGACCTAGACAGGCTAGAGAAATGGGCCGAGGCCAATTGTATGAGGTTCAACAAGGCCAGGTGCTGGGTCCCGCACTTGAGCCACAACAGCCCCAGGCAACGCTACAGGCTTGGGACAGAGTGGCTGGAAAGCTGCCCAGAGGAAGAGGACCTGGGTGTGTTAATTGACAGTTGGCTGAACATGAGCCAGCAGTGTGCCTGGGGGCCAAGAAGGCCAGTGGCACACAGAAATAGTGTGACCAGCAGGACTAGGGAAGTGATTGTCTCCCTATACGTGGCACTGATGAGGCCACACTTCAAGTGTTGTGTTCAGTTTTGGGCCCTTCAGTGCAAGAGAGACACAGGTTTTGGAGTGTGTCCAGAGAAGAGCAACAAGAGTCTGGAGAACAAGTCTGAGGAGCAGCTGAAAGAACTGTGGTTGTTTAGTCTGGAAGAGGAGGCTGAGGAGAGACACGATGACTCTACAACCTCCTGAAAGGAGGTTATAGTGAGGTAGAGGTCAATCCCTTCTCCCAAGTAATGAATGAGATAGTACCAGAGGGGAAAGACCTCAAGTTGCACCAGGAAAGGTGTTGCAGGATTGCCAGGAGATTGGAGGTTAGGTAGAACTTTTTTACTGAGAGAATTGTTAGACACTGTCACAGGCTGCCCAGGGAGGTGGTGCAATCACCATCCCTAGAGATATTTAAAAGATGTATGGATAAGGTGCTAATGGACATGATTTAGTGGTGGGCTTGGCAGGATGAGGTTAGTAGTTGGACTCAATGATCTTAAAGGTCTTTTCTGACTGAAGCAATTCTATGGTTCAGTGAATATTCTGTACCTTAACTTCCCTATGTGTAAGGCTTTACTGCTTTTTGTAAACTGAGATCTTTCAGTGTGAAGTGCTGTTGAAGAGTTGATTCATGTACAGATTTTATAACATCTCAAACACGTATAAAGTGTACCTTGTAATTTTGCATACCTGTGTTGGAGAAGAACCATTTCAGACACATTTGTCTAGCCCAGCTGTACACTGAACTCTTAAGTGAGCTGACAGTCTCATGAGAACATCATGGTAATTGCAGTTGTTTCATTGCAGATGTTCCTGTACTTTGGTGAACTGGGACTGGCTACGTGCTCTGCTGACCACCTCATTATTTTGTGGAAGGATGGAGAACGAGAGTCTAGACTCCGCAGTTTAACACTGTTTCAGAAATTGGCGGAAAGTGGTGATTTGCAGATCAAAGTTTAGGTTGCTCAAATACACACTGTATATATATATATAAACTGGATATGTGTTAAGTAAAGGAAACTCAGAGCTCCTGGGGATGTGGCTACCAGTAAGGTTTACACTTGATGTCATGTCTTGTATTGGAGTTTTCATTAGTCCCTGCTGCTGTTCACAAAGGAAAATGTTGCATGCTGAAACTTACTTAGCTTACAGTCTAAGCAGGATCAGTGTTCTCTTGAAAGACTGAAGATAGTGATGACTCATTAAATAATTTCTAGTATTACTCCTAAATGTCATGGGTGGATGTCAAAATTAAGATTTGTGAAAATCTTTAGGTCGTAACTAAAGCAGTTGGGGGGAATTCCACAGTGTTACGTATAGAAAGGAGGCACGGCAAAAAAATCTGAAGGTCTGTGCTTTATGCAACTGATTCCTTGCAGCTAAACTTCATTTGCCAATGGCTCAGATTTATGTGTCTTAAAAAAAAAAAACAAACTAAAACCAAACCTAAAAGAAACAGTCCTCAAATAGAATTTTTGCATTTCAAATTACTGTCCTCCACCAAGGTTAAGACCAGGAAAGAAAAGTAGGTAATACCAGTTTGTCAGGTTTTAATTTTTGGCAAAGCAAGTTATATAGGTAGTCTCCCTCTGTAGGAGCCGCAGTTTTGCTGTGGGTTAACCTACACTGTTGGAGTTCATACAGCACCATTACCATGTCTAGCATGAAGTGTGATTGTTTTAGCTTAGTCTTTCCATAGTGCGTTCATCAAACTAATTTGTATTTCAGAAAAACCACTGGACTTACCATAGATTTTTTTCAAAATGTAAAATACTCTCTTAAGCAGTAGCTGTTGATGCGTTTGATACTAGAAAATGCTTCTGCCAGGTGAATACTAAATTCTCAGCTGAAGTTTGACGGCAGAGAAACCTGCACCAAGAATTTCAGATTTTTAAAATAAAGCCTCTAAGCACACAATGCCTTTTTGAAGTCTGACATATAGCAGTAGCGGCCTGCAAAGAACAAGGAAAAATCCCCAAACCAAAGCAACAAAACCTCAAAAGTGAAAAAGTTAAAAAGGAACAAAGTAAAAAACCCAGAACTCATGGAAAGAAGGTGAGAAGGAGGATGAGATAATGAGTGCTAAGTTACTGTTTCAACAGCGAAGAGCTAGAGAAGGGGAAGTTGGGAAACTTGGTGGTTGTAAAGCCATATAAAAGAAGGTGCTGCTGTCCTCATGTCTGCTCAGAAGATCTAAGTGCTTGAACAGTTCAGGAGTAAGTCTCATGCAACTTTTCAGTGCCATCTGTTCCCTTTGAATCAATAAGCACTGTTTTCAGTACAGGAGACTACAGGGTTGACTTAAGATCCAGTGGCTTCAGTAAATGCAATTAAAACAAAGTGCTAAGCAAAATCTGAAGAGTAAAAGTGAAAGGAGGAAGCTGCAGCTTCCTGGAAGAAACCAGAGAGGCTTTTAGACTTGTTTCCCCAAGTTTCCTGTGCACTCTTGCCTTCCCTTTACTACCAGAAGGCAAGCTTTGCCTCTTGATTCTGATCATAATCTTCCGTGGAAGGCAGGACAGAGTGACAGTAAAATTTTGAGCTGAAGTTTTTGCCATGTTTAGTTAACTTGTAACTAATCTACTTGAGTGTAGATCTCAAAACGATGTATTTCAAAAACACATGTAGAAATCATTAAGTTACCCTGTCCTTTCAATTCTTGAAGCTTAATTGAGGGTTAAATTCTGAGCTTCACGCTTATTGCTCTTACAGAATAGCTCTTGGCGATTCTTTAGACCAGCATTGGAAAGGTGTTTGGATTACAGCTGATAACGTGCCTTTGGGTGTATGGTGTTAAACTTGAAGGAGGAAGGCACGTTAGGCCTTTTTGCCTTTTGGTCTGCATTGTTTCAGCGTGTTTTCATCAGAAAGTGTTGCATTTTTGACTACCTCGGTACAGGATGGGGAGATCAGTTTCTCTTTGGTTCTTTTTTTCCTTGTCTCAATTCAGAAAAAACTGTTTAGTTTGTTATAAAGAGTGTGTTTTTACACACTGTTACTAAAACTTCACAGTGAAAGCTCATAAAGCTGTTTTTTTTTTTGTTTTAGTTGGAGAGGCTACTGGTATCGTCAGTTAAAACTAGACAGAAGGAATATTATCCTTTTATCATCTCTTCCTATGCCATGAAAATAACCATTTTACTTTTATGTGACTGCTTTTAAGTGAATACTTGTTAGAGGAGCAGACCTATTCAACTGAACAGTTCTAGACACAAACCCCACTGTGCATTTTACAGGGATGTAATTCAACCTTATAGACCTACATGCATGTATAAATATTTATATCTATCAAAAGGGCTGTTGCTCTCAGATACACTCAAGTGTAACAGCTCTCTCAAGGGTCTCTTGCTTTGAAGATGGTTCTGTTGAAAGTATTAATTTGGGTTCTTTGTTTTACAAATGAACTTTGAGCGTTGACAGTGAACACAATAAGGCTGTAGTATCCCACTCCTGTTACGTTTTTGTCACTCACTGTTGGGAGGGGCAGTGAGCAGAATTAGGGTGACCAGGTTAGAAGTTTTACTTCTACCTCACTTCTTTTTAAGTTTCTTTGTCTGCTTTTCAGTAAGGTAGAATTCTGTATGTTCACATCACAAAAGCGAATTATCTTTGTCAGACCTACCTTTAGTACTTGTACAGCTCTGATGTGGCTGTTTCATGAATCTGTGCGCTGACAGTTGCTCTTAAAGAGGACATACCTCCACACAAATTACATTTTTGCTTTGTCTCTGACTGTGGGAAGAAACGTAGCATTTTAAAACAAATGTACTGATTCCACATTAACACCTTCACTCGTGAACCAGAACTGAGGCTGAACTTTATTTCTTAGGTTCCTTTCACCAATCATATTTCCTTGTGACAAAACTGATGAATTGAAATGTTTTACATGAATGGAGTCTTACAGTGTTGCTTCATTTAACAAATTAAGACAACAAAGGTTTGAATCTTGTGAAATTCTTTTCTCTAACATGAGCTGCAGTGAGCATTCAGTCATCAGAATAGTTAAGGTACGACCACCAAGAGCACTAGTTCTACATACGGGAATGGTAAAAGCAAACAGTTGGTAGCACAAAGAACAGAGGTTCAGTTTATCTGAATAAAAACCCATTGAAGAATGTTGTGGTAGATAAAAAGAATGAATAAATGTACTTCACCAGAAACACCATTCTTCAGCTATACACAATGCAGCATTTTAATACACAGCAACCTGCCTTAGCTATGACAAAAGTAAGGTTCTATTACAATTCTAACAAAAATATAGCTTATATACATTTCTCTGCACATACATGTTATGAATGTTTCTTTTTGTTTCAGAACTTGGTACAAAACATACAAAACAGGTTGGCACATTATGTAAGCTACCTGCAGTAAGCAATAATCATCATCACTTTCACAGTAATCTAAACTCTGTTTGTGTGATTTGTTTTTTTTTCTTTACCTTTACCAGACGCAATTACTGATACATCACAGGGGAGGTAAAGAGCACGTCCCAAGACTTTCCCTTTTAATGACTACTGGACTGCTTCAATTTCAGTCACAGCTTTGACGCTCTTGCCTGCAGCCTGGAGTGCACAGTGTAAAAAACCAGCAGTTCTGCAAATATTTATTAACTGAATAGTCTGAGAATAGTCTAAAATTTGAAGTCATGTTCATGTTCTGCATGTGATTAAAGTGAGATGTACAAAAATATGCATTTATGCTTTGGAAGCTTTAGCATAAATTTTGTAGCTGAAGACTAATGAAAAACTATGTTTGATTTCTAATTTATTTACATATTTGAAAATACTTTTATACATCACAAAGCAAACCAGCGTTTTACAAATTATAACCTGAAACCTTTTTTTTTTTCCTTTTTTTTTTTTTTTTTTTTAAAAAGCCACAGGTTAGTCATAGGAGTAAGTAGCACAATATCTGGGTTTATAATAAGATTTAGGTCATTTTAATAAAATTGATGACCATGTGTACAAACATCGCTTTATAAAAAAGGATGTTGATCAAATGTCCCCATAGTTTTTGTGTAAAATTTGATTAAATATTACATGTTAGGATCTAAGATAGCAGAGAATCATGTGGCTGACACGAATTTTACAGAACGTTCTTATTTTCCTAATTGTGTGACCAATTTTAAGGCAAATCCTACCACAATTTTATATTGAGAGAGGAGGTGGTGCTCTGAGAGAGACTCTGTAATACATTGTTCTAAATGTTGCAGGGCTTGTTACTGTACCCAATTAGTCAAGGTTTACTTGTTCTGCTGTGCATATTCTCTTTAGGACTGTGATTCATTCAGAGGGTGAAGAACATTGCTAAAACTGAAGCAGTTTTATGGTAGACAACGGGGAAGTGTTTATGCATATTTGTCAACTTATTCTTACTCTACTGGTGACTAGATTACCTCTCTGTCTGAGAGGAAGTTGTGTGAAGTGTTAGCAAATACAGTTGTATCAGCTACAAGATTTGGCAAATACATATTCAGTATTAGAAATTAGTTTCAGGAGTACCTTTGCTGCCACAATGTTATTTCTGAAGAGCACTTACTCATCTGTGGATTATGTACCCTCTTGGAAAATATTTTTCTGTAGGGTTCAGAGGAGCTTCAAAGTGATGGATAAAATATTTTCTTCTTGTCACAGAGTCTTTAGTTTACTGGAAACACCATCTGTCTTGTAGCCAAATCAGTGAGTGATTTACAGTGACGCTGGTAGATCAAGAGGTCTGCTTTTCTTGCCTTAGTTGTTGTTTTCTGATGGAAGGCTGAGACTCTTGCACGTCAACTCGTCCAGTGTTTTCCAGTGTTTGTAATTATTAGCCAAGTGCTGCATCAAAACAGGCAGATGTGCAAATGCTGAAATGAAGAGGAGAGGCAATTTTAATGCATATACATGTCAGGCAGAAGAACAGCCCAACCTCATCTGAAATCAGCGTTCTCCTACTCTCTTTTGTTCCTTCATCTGTAAGCTAATGCTAAAATGGGGAAGACTTTTTCCAGTTTGTCTGTCTTTCAGGCAATCTCCCTTTCTTATGTAAGATGACTTCATTACATCATGCTAACTTGTAACCCCCGTGGTCTTGATTTCTGCTGCTAGGAAAAAACCATATTGATAAAGACCTAGATGAAAAAAGAAGAAAAAAAAAAAAAACATTGCACCTTCCCCCTCTAGGGGGCTTGACTGGTAAGCACTCAACTTTCATGTAGCTAGAGGTGTGTGCAGTGAAATGGGCTTCAGCAGCATTATTGCTTAGATCCTATGCTGCACTACTTTATATAGGGGGTACTGCTCCTGAAAAACCTGCTCTGTAGGCCAGCCTTGAGATTACTTGTAGCAATCTGTAGAAATCTCTGCCTCAGAGCAAGGAAGGAAAAAGCAGAAGTACTTACCATCCCATGCATCGAACATATCTGTTACAAAATAATCAATGAAGGAAATTTGAGACTTGGGGATGCTGCAGGTGTTCCTGTCAAATACTGGCATTACGACAGGCAGACCCTGTCTTTTCTCTTCATCAGTCTATGGAAACAAAACTCCAGTTAGTCCCTAGGTGTTTGCTGGTGTCCATGCTGGAGTAGCAAAAGCTAGAGGATTAAATGAATTGTGGTAGGAGATTTGAGACAAACCTTAGAACCCCTCAGGTGAACTGCCTTAGTTTCACATACTTTGTTTCACCTGGACAGGGTACTGAACTCCTCACTTTCACAAGTACTCCACTACTGTAGTGCTGTGATTGCTCTTAGCTCTGGCAAGACAGCACATTCATCTGGCAATTAGGGCACACCAGCTGAAAATTGAAAATGGGGTTGCAGGGTCCTTTAGCAGAAGACAGGTTGGATGTCTACTTTTTTCCACATCTCTTGTGGCTGTTTTGAACTATTTGTCTTTTAAGTAAGAGGGATGTTGCTGTTGCTAATTTCTGTGCTCCTATCAGGTTATAAGATGTATGGGAGTAAGAGTGTGCCCTTTAACTACATGTCCACAACTGGAAGAGGGTTGGTTTTGTTGTGCTGTGTATGGTGGAGGAGCCAATCACCTCAACAATCTTAGAACTGAATGAAAAAAAAAAGCCAACAACCAACCATTTTAAGTAGCACAGACAACATCAAATGCTGGAAATGACAACAGAGCGGTCCCAAGATTACCAGGTGAGGTGAATGAAGGGCAGAACTGTTCTCATCACCTTGCAGTGTTTCAAGTAGATTAGTGCCTGAGGCTGCAAATATGGAGTTGGCTTATGATTCCTTGACTGCTAGGGAGACAGTGCCTGAGTGATCCTTGGTCTTCCCTAGGAAGTGATCAAATTTATTCACTCTGATTAAAATGAAATCCAGACACGTCCCAGGCACTGGGACTACTTCCTTTCAGTAATAACTGTCACTTGTATGATCTGAATTTGGATGGCAGTCATGCTCACCTTTCTGTCTCTCCAGGTGTAGCTGGTGATTTCCACTCCGCTAGTGGCAAATAAAAGCTAAGAGTCTATCAGTCGTTCAAATGAAGAAGATTGTTTCACTTTCAGGAACCTGGTACATTTATGTTAGAAAAACTGAATTTTAAGAAAGGAAGCTGAGCTCCCTGTTCTGTCCAGGGACATCCCTCTGTGATAAGTATACTTCCCAGGATGCCTGTAGTACTGGCCTGCCACATTGTCTGCATACTGTGGTGGTGATGGTTCAGCTGCCATCTTACAAGGGAAAAGGCCAGCCTGGTGAGTCAGTGGAGGGCTTCATCAAGCCTGGAACTTCATGCTCTTGTCAGGTTAGGCACTGGGACTAGGAGCTAGGATGGTGATGGCCTTGCATTTCAGCCAGTTCAGTTGACTAAGACTAATCAAATAATTTCGTTTTGGCCAGATGGAGAAAGTTGAAAGCATAAAGCGTGCTTTCCACCGTTCTGTACCACAAACTATCTGACTTGGACTGGAGTGAGTTGTTCTGCATTAACTCGATGGTCCAGTTCTGACTGAGGGACAAACACCATGTGTGGGGCCTCTGTGGTGATGTCAGGCAGACCTGTGTGCAACAGCAGACCCACTGCTCTGCAATTTCTCACACAACCCGCAAATTGTAAAAATCTGCCTACCTGTGCAAAATACTCCTCTGAAATCCTGCCTGCCCATTCAATACACAGCTCTAGAGGGCGACACGGGTTTGCTACATCTGCACATTTAATCATCATGCGCTTGATCAGGGTCTGGTTGTCTTGAAAATTCTTTATATTGGCTGTACATTCACAGTTGCTGCCTTTGCCCTGTAAGAAAAGAGTTGGTTAGAGGAGCCAGTGACCAGCACTCTTCCCTTCTCGAAGGAGCGAGGCCATCGCTATCAGCTCTGCTGCACACAGCTGGATACCTTCTTGTTTCACGCGCAGCACCAGGAGAAAGTGATGTCTGGCTGAGAAAGTGCAGCCTTGCCAAGTAACTAATGTTAGCCTTGTTACCTATGACAGTTGTGGGGATTCTCAGAATTGCTAGCAAAGTTTGTGACAGAAAAGAGTTGTGGGCTGTTCATCAGGTAGGATGAGTTACCTTTCCCTGCATCGCAGCCTCGCCCTCTTGGCACAGGATCCAGATGGGGGACGCATCCACCAGCCACCAGCTGATCAACCATCCTCACTGCAGAGTGTATGAATTTGGGGGTGGCAATGGTGGGGACCTGCTTCATTTAGGAGAGCTTATTTAAAACAGAGTTTGGTTTTCATTCCTAGGAAAAGGAAAGTGTGGCAGACATGAGGAGGGGTGAACTGACTTGTGGAACTGACTGGTTTTTTGACAGGCAGAGGGGTAGGTCTCTGCCATTCAGTTCCACTATGTTTGCAAATGGAACTGCTGCTGCCTTTGTGCTGGAATTTGAACCCTTGTCTGGGAATACTTTTTGGGTATGAAGCCTCAGGTTATCTGTAGGACTAACAGTAGGCAAATGCAGGAGTGGCAGGCTGATTGCAATAAATCTGTGCTTGCTAGGTGGTAAAATACTGAACTGCATATTGACTGCCCTGGAGAGCAGGTGGAGAGGATAGAGTAGTAGTAACAAGTCTGCTGTGGCATCATCTTCTGGGTCTTGAGCAGTTTAAGAAGGGCACAATTGTATTATGTTCCTTATTGAGTAATAAAAAGCCTCCACCTCAGCTCACCATGGCATTAACACTTCTCAAAATATATTTGTGTAATTACAGCCTTCACTGCTAAATTCAACTCTTGAGTCAAAAAGTGAACATAAATACTTTTTACCACCACGGATAAATTAATGTCTTTCTGGTTTATGAGGAGATATTTTGCAGTGACTCTTGCCGATTCAGGTATTAATCTTTCAACTTTATATTTAGCAGTTAATTTTTTTTCAGCATGGATAGCCCGGCAAAGAGCTGCCAAATGAACCTTGTTCCTTAACTGCTGTTCAAGATCAAAAATAGGAAGAGCCACCATTAACAACAAGGAACAGAACAACCTAACGCTGGTGGAAAATAAGTCTGTAATGGAAGTGCTTCTGTGCTCCACTGCTACCGATCTTCAACTCATGTACATTTTAAAGCGACCTTTGCTCTAAACCAATAACATACAGGAGACCAAGACAAAGAAAATGCTTTCTATAGGTTAGAAAAGGCAATTGCAGTGGAGTGCATGGAGAGGGTTTAAAGCATCTTTAGGAAGTGCTGGAACAAAAGGGTTCATGAGATAAAGGGAGGGTCTCAGAAATTTGTAAGGCTTGGAAGCACCATGATTTCAGTGAGGCTTGTGTGGGGATGCCAGAAAATAACAGATTTTAAAAGGGTGGAGGTAACATTTCAGACACCTAAGCTGCCAGAGGGAGAAACGAAACACTGTGAGAAATTACATTTCCTAATGACACCTCAGAGGGCTTTTCTAGAAATTGGTGTAGTGAGCTGCTGTCTGGTCCACATGTAAGTATAGAGAAGCCTGAGAGCGGGTAATTTCATGCTGCTTACCCTTGTACTTCCTTTGGGCTGTGATCTAAATGGGATCCCCTCCACTGTCCTGATTGAGCCTGTGGCCAAGAGGGTGAACACATGAAACACAGTGGCAGGTGACATGCTGGAAGTGCAGTACAGACAGTGACGGGGCCCCAGTGGGGCCCAAAGTACCTGCCCCTGTGCTGTAGGACATGGACCAGGATAATTCAGACTCAGTGCCATGTCCTGTGAGCCCTCCAGCGCCACTGGGGAGTACAGCACGAAGTGTCCATGAAGACAGTGATGTTCGGCAGCATTTGCAATTTCCAGCTCCAGCTGGGAAAAATGGAGCTCAGTAGACCCTAGAAACCTGTCGGCTCAGCTGACAAAATGCTGTCCCTAAAGTTCTAAACACTACCAGTCCTGGTTGGTTACTGCGTGCATGGCCGTCTGCTCTGCAAAACGTCCAGTTATGAGGAACTGATGGGGTAGTGTGGCCAGCAGGACCAGGGAAGGGATTGTTCCCCTGTCCTTGGCACTGGTGAGGGCAGCACTTCGAGTGCTGTGTTCAACTTTGAGCTCCTCACTAGAAGGAAGGCACTGAGGTGCTGGAGCATGATTGGACTTGGTTGGTGGTTTTAAAGGTCATTTCCAACCAAACTATTCTACGTTATGATGATTCTACTTCTTTTTTATATCATCTTCAAATTTGGTCCAATTTTTTTTTTCTAACAAAACACTGTTTTCACTAAGCTGTGCTAAGATGGTCTTTTCTTGGGTGAGTAGTGGTGCCCTGCAGAACCCTGTGAGCCACTGAGCACTCAACCTTGATAGGCAACAAGAGAAGGTAAAGAGAGGCCTGGGCTGGGAGAGTCATCTTAGGAAATACTCCCTGGCTGGTGATGAGCATCCTAATGATCAACAGGAATAAAGGCATCAGTACAATCAGGAATGGAGATGGGGTGGAGAGGTCTCAGAAGGCAACAGAGTTATTCCTCATGGTTTGAAGGTGCCAGATCACATAGACTTAGAACCAGCAGGGCAGGTTCCTCAATTACAACCCCAGGCTTAGGCAAATCCAACTGTTTGGAGGCAGGACTGTGGGCACAAGTGCCAACCTGGCCCCATGCACAGAACTTCTATGAACCAAAGCACCTACCAACATGTTTTCTGAACAGAGATGGCTTTGAAGGCAAGGCTTATGGCAGACATAGAAAACAGGAAAATGAAAGTATTTTTTCACACTTTGACATGTAAAGTCACAAATCCATTTGTGACTTTTGGGCTTCACCACAGTGCAAATTAATACAGTGTGAATGAAAGTGATACTTGAAGAACTTCACTGAAATGCCTGAACATGTGAAGTTCTGTGAGCACTTACGTGTGAGCTGGTCTCCTCAGATGCCATTGGCTTGTTGATGCTGTTCACAAATTTGTTCACATGCTCAAAGTGCTTCGTCATCTCTGTTGCCAAAACCATATCGATAATGGCCTGGCGCAATGTTCGGTAGTGATTTCTAGGAAAGAAAAATAGTCCCTACTCACAAACCCACCAGAAAAAGCTCCATCCTTTCCTCATCCCTGAGCAGACAGCTATGTAAAATGGGAGGTCACCCACATGAGCTGGCACCTTCAGAGTTACGAACAGCTTAGGACTGGAAGAACAGATCAGACCATGCTTCTCCAGGTTTCTCTGGCTCTGAATTCCTGCATTGCCTTTTTTTCTCTAACATTTGCCTAGTGAAAACTAATCCTCCTAAGTCAATAAAAATTTGCAGTTCAATTTTGTCATGCGGTAATACTAACACAGCTTCTCTAGGAATGTCACCAACACATTACCATCTTACCGTATATTAATTTGGAGCTCGAATGTCATGTGGGGTTTATTTTTCTTTCCATAACACAACAGTATTACGCAGAGTAGACAAATTTGTTACCTCTTTGGGGTCAGGCACTTTCCCTTTCAGATCTCTTTCCTACCTCATCCCTATAAAAGCTAAGTTGATGTAATGAGAACCCCAAAGGTGCATGCCCAGCAGCAGAGTGCCCCTAATTCTCCCAGAGCATCAGCTCCCACTGACAGCAAGTGTGGGGCTGCATGCAGTTATAGCATGCAGCATCTGGCTGCTTGAGTGGAAACGCATGGCCCAAAAAAATCTGTTTTGAGGCTGCTGCAAAGTAAAAGGCAGTGGGTCAAGATGCAGCCCCAACTGAACCATGCCAATGTCATGTATAAAAGATTATCAAACAATGCTATAAGCTTCCAAAGTCACAAGTTAGAGGACCAGGGCAGGGGGAATTAGAGCCTTTTACAAAATTGTGTCTACACAGGATTCTGGGAGAGGTTAAATATCAATATTATCTATTTAAATTACATTTTCTGGTTTAGAGGGTCGGCTCTCAATCTGCCTCAAATTAAAATCGCCAAACAGACAATCCACACAGGCAGATACCCTGTCTCCAGCAGACTCACCTATCAATATTCTTGAAAATGTTGCACTTGCTGTCTTTAGTTGTAAGCTGGAATGCCAGTGCTGTGTGATGACTCTCTAACACAGCCATATCATTGTACAGGATAGCTAATTCACTGCCTGCATTGCATAGGAAAGAGTTGGTCCGTCCAGGATGGTCTACGTCATGGATGGTGGCAGCTATTAATGCAGCTACCTCGTCTAAACGGTCAAGACATTCCTACAGGAAGAGAGGAAAATTATTATGTGGCACAAAAACTACAGTAAATAACTTCTGATCATTTCCAGGTACCCACAAATAGGCAAGTGTAAGCTTGAATGCTTTAGGAGCTGTTACAGACAGACAGTTACTAAGATGGAAAAAAGAGTCAGGTTTCCTCCCACCCTTTGCTATTACTGCTACTTAAAAATGCAGATTCCTTACTTATATAGACAGGGTTTAGTGATAAACTGCAGGCGTTGCAGTAGGACTTCAAAGGCAGAGAGACTTTATGAAGCCAGGACCAATGTTAAAAAAAGAAAAAATCCAACTTTTAAATGATATAAAATGCCAAACACATCAAAATCCTACCCCAAAAGCCTCCTAGGTGTTGCTTATACCTTGATTCTGTCCTTCCTGAGAAAGAAGGCGGTTGCGTGCAGGACGTCTGCTGCGTGGGTGGAGTTGTGGTATGAGTTGGAAGAGTGGTAGTTGGCTTCGATCACCTGCAGCCACGCTCGCAGTGTTACTTCTGAACAGTTTAAAAACTCAGAGACCCCAAAGCGGGCAAAAATCTTTAGGCCCAAATACACTAATGGCCTGAAAAACAGCAGAAGAGCAGCACTGTGAAACAGGAATTTCTGACATGCCAAAAGCGGCAATTTTGACAAAGATGACCTTAAAAATTAAAGGTGGGGGTTGACATTTTAAACAACATATCTATAACCTCTCAAAAGCCAAGTTACCAGTTATGATGCCTACCATCCTTTCAGACATGGTTTTAGTATGATTTTGTAGATATGGTGCAGTTCCACTAGAGTTTCACCAATTCTTGTAGCTTCGGAAAAAAATTACAAAAAGTTCAGGTCTTTTGTGGTTTTAGTATCTGTCAGTCAGTCAAAATAAATTGGTTTTTTATTTTTTTTCTCCAGAGGAGAAAAAGCAGACCTTGCATGTGACATAGGCACGTCCCAAAGGTTAAAAGGCCCTCAGGCAAAAAGAGGTCAAATGTTTACTCTTTCAAATAATCCCGTGGCTTCAGCGGATGCAGATTTCTGCTTCATAACTACTGGAAGCTGAAAATACACAAAATGTATTGATGCTTCTCATCATCAGATGATTTCATGTGTAATTTCCATGAGGACTGCAGCTGAGGCAAGAGTCTACCATTGGTAGCTGTCACCCCCTGCCACTGCCCACCCCCCCCCCCAGTTGAATTTTGAATGCAAATGGGCAGCGTGTGTGTGCGCAGTGTGTGCTGTGCATGTTAGAGGTCTGATGGGGAGAAGTCTGTATGTGAAACATAGTTAGATCATCTTGTTGGTTCTTAAATCCAAAACCACCCTTGGTTGTCATGTACTTTGTGCTGCCTGTGACACATCTTGTTGGTTCTTAAATCCAAAACCACCCTTGGTTGTCATGTACTTTGTGCTGCCTGTGACAGAGTCCTATTATCAGTCACATTTTTCACGCCTGTAAGGTGATCTGCAGGGGTCCTGAGCTGAGACAGGCATAATCCAAAGCCAACAGCTCAAAATTAAGCCAGGCAAATGCAAATTAAAAAAAAAAAACAACCAACCAAACAAACCCAAACTCAGCCATTTTCTTTGAACAGAATACAAGAGATCATAATCTCTCCAATACTTTTCATCTTTGAATGAAGATTGCTTTTCTCTATGGACAACATTTTATTTTTGTGACCTGTATGACCTCAAAACTACTGACATCTTTTTTCATCAGAAGCTTTAAAATCACAGGCTCATGATCCTATCACGGGTTTATCCTCCACCACAGTTTTTTTTTACCCCTATCATCAAAAGCCACAGTTGCCTCAGAGCTTCCTAAATCATAGGTGCTTTAGGTGAGGGAGGGGAGAGGCTGGCTTTTGCCAGCATGGCCATGTGCACAGCAGCAGGGAAAAGCGGCACCTCTGCAACATCCAGCATGTGACGCCTGCAGGCTGTGTCAGATGCTGTCACCTGGACAGAGTGGATGGGAGTCAAGCTAGGTGTAAGTTGAACGGGAAATGATCCTGGAGTTCTGCAGACACTGTCAGGGAAGATGACAGTTTGCACAAGGCTCTCCACGGCCTGTGTGTGCATCTTGGCCACAGTGCACGCCTGGCTTATTATATGGGACAAGTGACATCAACGCACACACACAAAGACGGCTCTCACAGGTTTCCTGCGTCTTTCTTCAGTTTTTCCAGAGCAAAGCGCTTTCTGCTACAGCTCCTCAACAACCTTTTTACAGGCATCCAAGGAAAGGAGTCCAGTACCTTTTATTTGTAACAGCCTCCAACTCAAAAATATTGAAATCCCAGCTTTCCTCATTATCCAGGAGCTGTGCAATACAGGGTGGAATGTCGTTGATGGTGTTTGGCACTGAAAGGTGACTATGGCTCAGGTTCATATCTGTTGAAATGGAATTTGGGAATTACAGTGTTTCGGAATTACTTTTTTTCCCCTCCCACATACAGAACTCCATTTAGAAAAACACCTCTTTTCCTTACGTGAGAAAGATCGTAAAAGGCTCTAATATGTACAGTTTGTACTATTACACATGATTTGGTCATAAACATAAAAGGTCAGTAAGCATTTTTTTGAATGAAAATTTAGGGGTTTTTTACTAGCCTGACTTTCTGCATTTTAAAATGCATTATTTTAATTATCTGGACCTGCTTCAAGTCCAAAATGGTGGCAGTCTAGCATGCATTCTGAAGTCACTCAGGCAACTATCTCCAGACACTTACTGCAAATTAGCTTTGAGCTCTATGTCACTAGCATCTTCAAAAGCAGTCACATAAGATTGAAATGGTGACTTACTCTTAGAAAAGACCTGCTCGTTTCCTGATGGTCTTCTCAAGCCATCCTGAAAAAGCAAGTTTATCCTAAGTTTTAGGCAGAGTAACCATGCATCACTCATAGCAAAGACATTACACACACTTTCTCTTTATTCCTGGGTACTAAAAACACTGCCCCTACTGCAGCACTATAAGCAACATCCTTTTTTTTAAGGTCTTTTCTTAAAAGACAGACATGAAAGGATCCAGGGGACACTAGTGTGAGATCTCCAGAAAGGATACTAACTGTACAGTGTATTGGCCTCCTTGACCCTTTCATTGACACCTGCAGGATTCCATCACTCAAATTAACCAGTATCATTCACTTTAAATTTTCTTTCTATTATTTTGACAAGGACTATGTCAGCAGACATCAAAAAATGAAGTAAGCCATGATGATATCTAGGCTGTCTGTCTCAGGCAGGCTGTGTTGCTGCTGTTATGAGATCAAAGTCAGAACCTGATTAAAGTAACTGCACCCGTACACCAGACCAGCTATAAAGCAATTCCTCTAATCCCATCTGAGCTTCTGGGGTTTCTAAAAGGTATCTCCTTGAGACAAATCAGATTGGATGATGTGGCTTCTAGTGGCAACTGTGTTCACTTATAGATGAGGATGAATGCCTCTAATGGACTAAGATGTGCCGTATCTTACTATTTCTTGGTGTCTGCTGTTGGCAGAGAGGCTGAAATACTCAAGTGAAACGGTGACAAATTATGAGTCCCCTTCCAATTGCTTGTGAAATTTTAGCACAGCAGAGCACTGAACTGTGACTTAGGACACTGCTAGCAGTCATTTAATCGTTACTGATTTTACTCACAGTCATCAGACCTCCAACAAGATCACTTGTGTGAGGATCTTCATCTTTGGTACCTAGCTGAGGGGAGTAAAGTTCTGTCGTCCGCAGGATTTCCAGAACTCTGTCCAAGGCCTCTGCCACTGTGTTGGGGCTGTTTTCTTGGGCAGCATTAATTATGTTAATAACCTGAAAGCAAATTAAGGAGGCAGGCGAGGAAGAGTGAATGACATTTTTGTCTTTTCTTGTTACAGAATCTTTATTCTTGTCATGATTATGCTACTTCCCATTTAGCAAATGCTATGTAATTCTCCCCAACTCCTAAAATACATCTGTGAAAATGTAAATTTGTCTTTAGATTCCTTAGTATCCGTCTGCTATTTATAACTGTGAAACTCCCTGAAAGTGAAAGCAGAAGAGTGAGAGATCTGAAATAGTTGCAGGTGAGTAGACCAAACACTAGCTATGTCCCAGTCCTTCTGCATAGCCAGGGCTGCTCTGAAGCAGTCCCTAGATGGAAACCCCAAAGAAACACCTGATATGACTCAGATATCCTAGTATTGGATGCAAAGCCTTTGTGTTCTTAATATGAAGACCAGAAACAGTGGGACTGTGACTGAGGGAGAAGATGGCTCTATTTTGGCTTCCACCTTATGTCTCATCTGCAATCTGGAACACAGAAACAATGTAGCAGCACTAAAGTCAGTTCCTGGGGACAGAGAAAAAGCAAGGTGCAAGAAACTCCTGGCTGTCCTGTCACTAACTATGTATTTGCCTATGAGACCGATTCCAAACTCTGTGGAAAATGCAGTACGCAGGACTCACCTTTGTGATAGGGGCTTCTATTGTCATTGAGTGGATCCTTGCCATGGAAGAGTACCGTCGGGTCTGTAAACTTGGAGCTGCCATCAAAGAGAGCATCATTTACATGCCTCAGAGCATAAAACATATAAACAGCATTTAAAGAGTGCAGAAGGCTGTGACTGGGAAACAGCACAACTGAACCCAGCCTCATCTCCCATTTCTCCCATATATCCCCTCTTGCAAATTTTTGCTTTACAATTTCGTTTCTTACACTCTTGTCTGCCTCCTTTCCCCTGCTCTCAGTTTTTCTGTCCTTCCTTCACTTCCGCTATACTGAAATGAAACTGTACTTATACTACATTATACTTTTCTGCCTAGTACTTGCACTCTCCCTTTGTCTGCAATGGATGTCTGCCAGATATGGCTCTTCTTGTGAGACTGTGCACGTGCATGTCCCTCCTCTCAGTGTTACAACTGCTCTACCAAATGTGCTACTGCTCCCTGTAAGTTGTGCTTCTCTCACTAAATAGTGGGGCAAGCAGTCACAAATGGGATCAGAAGTACTGCTCTCATGTGACCAGCAGCAACAGATCCCTTCACTTCCCACACTTACTTAATGAAACAACGATACTGGTTGAGGAGCACAAGATGCAGCTTTCTAACAGAGGTGGAACACTTTCACCATGTGCTCTTCTAGCAAGCTGTCCCCATCCCGTGGCACAGCCACCCCTCCTCTCTGTGAAGGCACTGTGTGCAAACATGCATAGTACAGTAATGCTGGTAATCATGCTGGGGCACTGTTTTTCAAATTGCAATAATGAAATTTAACAGCAGTTATTAAAACAAAAGGGGGTTAATCTCTGTTTAGTTAACTGCAAATCTCTCTGTTTCCTCTTTCACCGTGCATTTTTATTGTCATGAAGTATGCTCTTTATAACATCATTCTTGACAGTTTACTTTCTTACCATCGCTGCTTTGAGATGTTATTGACTTAACATCAATCGAGTCCTTCCTTCTGCTCTTGCATTTGAAGGAATGGGATTCTGTAAATATGAAACAAAAGCTTTAAAACTGCATCAAGATCTCTCCATCTAAATTTCTGAAAATTTTATTAAATGGTCTTAACAATATCCCATATGTGGGGAGAGAAACTATAATCTCAGTACATCAAGACAAGGGATTTGGTGTCTATCAATTTACAGCAAATTGTCAGAAGTCACTCAGAAAGTTGTTTCACAAGGAAGTCAAGACGCCATATGGAACAGGGGATTCACTCCACCTAGTTTTAGCTGCCTAAAAGCAGCAGTCTTTCAGGTTGCCTTTACCTAAGTAGTTGCCAAAGATCCTGCTTCAGGAGACCTGTCTCAGGCTGAAGGGTTGAACTCCTACTGCAAGTTCATTTTACTCTCCACTGACCACTAAACAAGCCTGAATTTAACTGCCTAGAAATCTAGTCAAGTGAGAAAGATTCCATCTCAGCCTACATTCTTCCAGTCCAGCAAAATTCAGACTCAGAGAGCTTTTGCTTTTAATGACAGTATTTTTTTGTAGCTCGTGTTTAAGAAAAACACAACATACTGAGAATGATTACAAATAAACAATTCAGTTGCTGTGAAAAATAAACATGGTCAAGTTGTCATTCTTCAAACTTCCACTGGCTAAAGCAAGAGAAATTATCATGTCCAGACTAATGCAAAAGCTGGATGAAATGCTTGGAAAGAGCCTCACAGTAAAACAAACCAAACCAAAACTCCATAAACTTGGTAAAATTTAATTTTATTCCAAAATGTTACAATTTACATTCTCCCTTGTGTTTAAAAACAGCAGCCATGCATCTATTGCAAGCCTCTCTACTACCAATTTCCAGAGTACCTGAAAACCCACTCAAAGATCAGACAGCCCAGCGAGCTTTCAAAAGGAGAGAACTACCACGTGAAGAATCAGAACTAACACAAAACTGGTGTTCTCATATTCATGTAATTTACATAAACATGTTACAAGACAGGATATAGGCAGCCTGTCTTTGGCAAAAAAAGAATGTTTATACACCATCCTCCAGAAGTAGAAACATATCAGTCTTAAAAATTACTTAACTACATTTTCTGGCCAAATTATTTTCTTTGCCATGGCTTTGCCTTTACAAGGGCAGCCTTGGTCTCCTTATTTTGTTGTAGTCCAGTCTGGAGAAACTGAAAGAATTCACCTCTGTTGACACCTAAGGGCAGGGCATAACTAATACGTGTTAAATAATTTTATTTATTACATCTTTCAAACCCCTCCCCTGCATTAGTATTTGGAGGATTTTAACATAAGGCACTTCAATGAGTGCAAACATTTACACATAAATACAGCTGCAAGTGGCAATTGCTGACAAGGCAACTCTCCTTGTGTTAAATACCAACTACCAAGTTGAAAACTTTGCTAGTGCCACCTAGAAAGTCACAGGTGCACCAAAGCTGCTCTGTGCCACACTGTCACTTCAGCTGAAAATACTGACGTGTCTAAATTAAGAAACTTCCTTCACCTGCTGAATGGGGATGTCTCCCCATCCAGATATGCTACAAACTACACCACTACAAGCAGTGATGTACACAGATTATTTTTATACACTCACCACATGCTAGTATATGCTCATGGCTCTGGGAATTTATTCTTGGAGCACAACCATGGGCTGCAGGGAAACATAACCTATGCCACATACACGTGACTCTCAGGCTGCCCGCTTTCACTGCACCATAGTAATCAGCATGGCTTTGTGGGATGTGGCTTCCCAGCCTTGTGAAATCTATCACAAGAATGAGCATACCTAAATTCCCCACATAATCTGTAAATCACAATAGTGTGCTAGTAACAACCTACTAACTAGTTACAAGCACTCTTTGGCTTAATCCATGGGCATTCTCATCTTCCTGTTTGCAGGAAAGAAACAGTGAGAAAGAAAAATTGCATTTATTGCAGAGACAGGGGAGCAAGCAGCTTAACACATCATGGATCCCTTCTGGTCACCGCAATGGTAATGAGAGCAACAAATTGCATATATTGCCTCTTCTCCCTGCTGCCCTGTATTATTCAGCATCACAAACCTTTCCAGTGCTTATATATACTCTTACTCGGAAAAAGTAGGGGATGCCAAGTGCCTACTTCCGATGCTCTCAATGCACTATATCCTCCTCGAATGTGAAAATCAGAAGCTGCCTGATGTTGCTCAGCAACACGTCTGGTGTTTCATAGTGCAAGGGACCTTGGATGTCAGAAAGTCACAGGGCAGGAGAGCCTGCTCACTTGGAATGAGGTAGCAGTGCTGCATCTGGTTCAGATCACTACAATCACAAGCTTAAAATTAGACTTTAGTGCCCACTTCTTCTTAGAAAAGTGTTATTCCAAGCATTACACAGCGTTGGAAGAATAGATTATCCCCTTATACTCCTCATTGTTAGACAAAAGCTACCTGCAGAAGTCCTGAGATATTGGACATGCTGTCTGCAAGTAAACAAATCTGCCTGAGACATAGGGCAAGGGTTGTGCAGACACGTTGCAACAACTTGGCAGTGGTTAGACATTACTAGCCTTAGCCTGGACACTACAGAGAACTATCTTATCCCTGTGCTGAGGCCAAGTCAATGGCCTGCTAACAGGTCCTAAACTTGGAAACATTAGGGCAGATCTGCTGTCACAAAACAGCACAGATCCTCATTCATTTCAAACACAAAGCAGGCCAAGGTACACCAACTTCAGGATCACTCTGTGTTTAAATACAACAAAGAGCAATGCATTGTACAAACATTCAGCAAGAACTCTGTACAGGAGATTTAATTATTAATGATGGTTACAGATCCAATTTGTGTTGTTACATCAGAGCAGCTGGCATCTGTCATTGGCCATCTGCCATGACCACTGACTTGAGAGAGGCAAGAGACAGCATTTCATACCAGCAAAGAACCCAACCACAACAAGCACAGCAGTATGTAAAGGTAAATGATAGTATTCTAACCTGACTGAGAATTGTCTCCTGTGTACGTCTCATCACAGTGACTCTTGTAGAGCTGAAGACGCATCAAGAGTAAAATACGTATGTAAGGAAAAAGAACACAAAAAAAGCTTTTTAAAAGGGCTACATTCAATACTGTCCTTATCCATCATTTTCTGTTCAGTTGTTTTAAAAAAAGAGTTTGTCACAGACTCTTCTTAGGTGTAATTTAGATGTAGAGAAATAATATGAATGTAAACAGATATGCAATGTAGAAAATCACATATACAATAGTGCTTTTATGTATGAAGTTCCTGTTTAATGCCTATGTCTGCAAGAGAAGTAACATTCATTTTTTGGATAGTGTTTTAAGTGCAAATTGCATATGAACTTGAAATATTCCAGGAATAAAAGTAAAAATAAAAATCCTAGAATGTTCATTTTTTGCCCTCTGTGCAGTAATTTACAAACATTTTCTTAGTACTATCTAAGCTAGCTTTGCATAAATACTTTCATTGGTTCCCAATAAATCAGACTCAAAAAACAGTTACAAAAACAACTCTCCAGCAACAAAAGGGCAGAGGAATGTGTCATGAAAAGAGGCTGTAGTGGGGCGAGAGTTGCTCTCCTCTCTTCAGTAATCAATGACAGAACAAGTGGAAATGGGCTCAAGCTGCACCAGGGGAGATTTAGGCTGGAAAAACTTTTTCACCTACAGAGTTATTAAGCATTGGAACAGGCTGCCCAGGGAGGTGGTGGGGTAACCATCCCTAGAGCTATTCAAAAGACACATAGATCAGGTGCTGAGCAATACAGCTTAGTTATACAGTGATGGGCTTGCCAGTGTTAGTTTGGACTTTATGATCTTGAAGGTCTTTTCCAACCTAAATGATTATATGATGCATTAGAGCTTTCGGGGTTTTTTTCCCAAATAATTTTTAATCATTCTTATGAAAAGATTCACCACAAAATCTTAATTCTTTGTGCTTCCAAAACATCTTGGGAAGCTCCAACATTAGATATTTAAAACTTAATAGAATACTTCCATCATCTTAAAGTTTACAGCTATTGCTTGATCTACAACAACACAGATTAAATGCTCCTCTGTATTCCCATGCTGCTCAGAAACAAAGGTATGGAAGTTTAACATCTGCTAATCACTTCAGCCCATTCCTCTGTTACGTGCTTTCAAGACAGTGTAGGAAAATGGAGCAGAACTTTCAGTTCCTCAAGTCTTCCCTCTAAAATTAGCATACGATGTATTTAGGTACAGCTAATAGAGACATCAAAAAGGAATAAATAAAACACATTACTTTCTTACTGTAGCCACTAGAGAAGAAAGATATATATCCTCTACTTCAGATGCATAAAATTCAGTGCTTTACACTATGTTTAAGCATTGTTCTTTACAGGTCACATTTACGATTCTAGTACTGTCATCTTACCTATGGTAATTAGTTCCCCTGACCAAACCCATCACTTGCCTATACTGAAACACTAGATTGCATGGAATCATGAAATATGTGGTTGCAATCTGTGAGTTAAGAGTGTAGCAAGACTGCACTTACATGCTCTCAGCATTGATACCAGTTTGTGACCTTGCATGCTGCAGGGTCCTCACAGGGGTTGTTCAGAAAAGAAAGGAAAGGAATGATGAAAATCGTGATTTTCACCATACTTGCTACCTTCCCCTGCTCCCCGCCAGTTTTGCTATTGAAGGATGGAGGAGAGGTGAGAGGGTGTGAGGGAAAGAAAACTAAAAAAAAAAAAAACCAACCCAGGAGTGGCTTTTTGTAACAAATCAGAAGGAATAAAAAGAAGAAGGGGAAATCTTGCACTTAGGCTCCATCTCAGTCTTGTTCAAGGGAGTGTAAGAAACGGCTGTCCCTCCAGAAAAAGCTTAAACATCTCTCTTGTAATTATGCAGAAACTCTCCAAGAAATCATGTCATCCAAACAGAGGAAGACTGAGGAAGCTCATTACTTATTGTACAGTGACACAAGGCATCTGAACTCTCGCTCTGGTCACAAACTGGAGCTTCTTTCAGAGCCTGCAGATATATCACTGTCTGCTGCACAACTTGCAGAAAACATTGTCACAGTCCTCTAAGTGCTCTGCTAAGAAAAATATAACAAACTACTTTTCAGTTCTGAATATTTCTCTTACCCCTTCCACAGGCATTACCTAAAGAGCCATGTAAGGTATGAAGGCAGTTGCACAGTTAATCTCAGGCCAATACGAGAGGAGAAACACCACCTCTGTTGTAAACTTACGTATGTGCAAACACTGGTCTCTATCCCGCCAGGTCTCAAATTGACAAAGGCAGCATTAATCATATGCCTAAGCTTCAGCACGTGGGAATAGTCACATGAAAGTCAATCTTTATTCATAAATCTTTACTGTAAAAATACACTCTCAGATGTTATTTTTTTTTTTTACTGTGCATAAATTTAACATACTTAAATTTTGTATGTGATAAATCTGGCACAGAAATCCTTGCAGGTACCTACACAGTGATCTCTAATCATACTGTGATATCCCTTATGGAAGCTGTTGGTAATGACAAAGAACACATCTAGTTTTATTTACATCAGAACGAAACACATAATAATGTAAGGATGTTTCTAAGTTTGCACACAGTGTCTGAATTCTGAGATCAAGCCATTAATAATTATGCAGAGAAACATCGGACATTTGCATCAAAATCTGAATCATGACAGCTTTTACTGGCCTTTAAATAAATAACTTGTTTGGTTTCCTTTCACCCTTCCATAAAGAATTATCTGTGGCTTGAAAAGGCAGAGAGAAGTTCTACTGCTGCAAGTATTCAGGCATGGATATTAGGAAAACTGAAGTGTCCAAATGTTGATCAGGACTAACACCATCACATTATTACTGCTAAAAATAACTCTAAAAAGTCTTATGAACATAATACAGATATGCTTGTACATTGCTGTCTCTGTCCATCTGAAATGAAAAACAAAGGGAAGAAAAAGCCAACCTAAACCCAAAACCATAGACAAATCTCCAAAATTCCAAGACACTGTTTGCATTTTTCATGCAATACGAGAGCACCTGGTGCTCTACTACAGGCAGGAGTTATTTCTACCATAGAAGTGAAAGAGAATGATTATTTAGTTCTATTGGATGCACTTTGTTTTTTCCCCAATGGATCTCAAAACTCTACAGACCAGGCTTTCTGTTAGGCTGTAGTCTTGAACCTTTATGGTAGATGTCTGTGCTTGAGGAGAACCCTTCAAAAGCCATTTTCCCTGGGCTCATCAAATGTGCAAAACTCTCCAGACCTATAGCTCACCACATTAACACTTTACTTACCAAAACCTGCTCATAAATCAATAAAAAACCCCCCATAAACTGATGATGCTCTCCAACATTGCCAGTACTACAGAGAATATGAATGAGGCCTTGGACATAAGACCCTTACTGAAATTTATTTCTTGCTCTTACTAGCTTAGGCAGTCGAATGAATACAGCAATGAAAACATGAAAAGAAAAGGACTTTTATCTATACTCCCACTGTTGCTTTCTACAGGTGCTGCAAGTTTGTAACCTTCCAATCTTACCATTCTATGATTATCTTATCTACATGCCCCTGTATAAATCCTTCAGCTGTGTTTATATCACAGAAAAAAACCATCAGATTGTGTCTCACTTTCAAATAATCAGAGCAGCTATTAATGAAACAAGAACAATAATGAGGTTTAGGTCGTTAATTAAAAAGAAATACATGTAGCTTTAGCATTGCTTTTATTAGAAAACTCTCTCTCTAGCCTGAGCACTTCAAAAGATCCTGCTACTGTAAAAGATACTTTGCTGCTAATACTAAAATCCATGTTTTAGTTCAAAGATGAGGTCAGTGTAAAACATTTTGAGCCTTGTTTTTCAGTGATAGACTGCTCTGGTTCTGTCTGGGATAGAGTTCATTTTCTTCCTTGCAGCTGGTCCAGATCTGTGATTTGGATTTGTGCTGAGAACAGTGTTGATAACATAGGAATGTGTTGGTTATTGTGGAGCAGTTCTGGCACAGCATCAGGGTCTTTTATGCTTCTCACCCTGCTCTGCCAGCAAGTGGGTGGGGGGGCACAAGTAGCTGGCTTGAATTNTTTAATTAGACATGAGTTCTGGGTTTTTTCCAGTTCTTCTCTGCACCCTGTTGGGAGGAGGAAGAGCAAGTGAGCTGCTGCTTGGTGCTTAATTGCTCACAGAGGCTGAATCATGACATAGACCTTTAAAATTCTTTCAAAAATTGTCCAGATTTCTCCCTTGACCTTTTACTACTTGCCCCCAAAAAAAACTTGTGCAAGGGAGATGGTTTCAATGCTCAAATTTTACAGACTATCACGTATACAAACTTCCAATAGCAGTTTTCCCATAATGTGTGAATATTCAGCATTGTTATACCAAATAAACAGCAACTAGAGATAATACTGAGATTCTAAATACCTTTTATGAACAAATGTCTTTACCTGCATCATGGATAAAAGCACATTAAAATTCTAAATAAAACAAGATAATCCCTCTCCAAAGAACACAGAAACAATAGCATGTTTCCAAAGCACATCCTCAGTCTAAAATGTTGACAGCTACTTCTGATGCTTCCCACTTTCTATCTCATCCCTACAGGCCATAGGCTAAAGATAAATTTCACTCCTTTGCTCACAAAAGTCCAAACTTCTACCCTCTACAGGCCATGTATTAAGAGTATTTTTGAAGCAAAACATATGATATGATCCTTTGCCTCAGGTACTTTCAGAAGGAGGGAAGCAGTAGCAGTTGACAGCAAACAGCTCCCCACACCACCAGAGTCTTTGCAAGAGCTGCTCAGGTGGGTATGTGTCTAGATTCCATTGATCAGGGTTAGTTGCTGCTGCTGGTTTACTTGGCTTCTGGTTTAAATTACACTCCTCCTCAACACAGGTTCTGTCAAGCATGCTGTGAAGGTTACACTTTACTCAAGAACCACATCTTGGCAAACTTTGTGACAGCTGAGCATAGGCCATAGCATACATAAGGACACCAGATCAAGCTGGCAAGGGCAGCTCTACAAAAAAGCCCCTGAACACCCTTTGGACCATGATCTGTGCTTCTCCACAGTATCACAGACTCAACTGTCACATCCACGCTTCAGAGAACTAAAGCCTTTCCTTCTCTACTCAGCACTCCTACAAAACCAACAGCCAATGCAAATGTTCAACTTTTCTTGCTTACTCCTAACAACCAATGAGAATCTCATGGCAATACAGATCACAAGCTCTTGGGAAAATATCAGTTTCTAAATCAGTTTACTAAAAGCTATGAAAATTATGACACGAAAGAAATACAATACCTGTTTGTTGTCTTCATTGGTACAGTGAAGCTTTTTCAGGGACACAAAGTGTCTTATTTTCCTAGCAACAGAAATAATCACTTATTACCATATCAAATGGTAAAGAAAGAAGTGAAGTGATACACTGCTGTTTTCCAAAGCAGAGATCTCCATGCCCTCATGAAGCAAGACACCAAATCCAACACCAAACAGAGGACAAGTACTCCTTCAGCATTGCAGCTGTGTTTCTGACCCAGGGCATCTGTTCCTCTAGCTCCTGTAGAAATTCACCTGCACTTCTAGGACCAGAATTTTGCAATGTGACCATATTACACTGCAAATGTACAAGCACATGCAAACGTGCACACAAACAAGGGGATTGCCCAGCTGCTGCTCCTTCCACTTGACTGGGCAACAGTTTGGATTCTGTAGGAATAACTTGGTAAAGGAAGGCATGAAACTAACATGGACCTAAATGTCAACTTGCAGCTACCTATAGTGATAACATTATTAATTATGAACACTTTACAGTTATGTTCTAGCCAGTATAAGACAAGAACAAAATGGACAAAGGAAAGAATATGACTTTCTCAGCTTTGTTTATTCTTTCTACATTATTTGAAGTCAGCAGTTATATCATCATCCTGCTACTAAATACATGGAGGTTCATGTCAAACTTCCAGATGGAGAAAGCAGAGAGAAGGTCCTAAAAATCAATTATATTCTGGACAAGTTACTTACCCTCCTTGGTCAATCACAGGGTTTATCTTCACATGTTGCTGGATACTGTCTCCCGATTTTCTTCTTGCGTAGTAAACTCCTTGCCATTCCTACGCAAACACACACAACAGTGACAGCATCTAAAAATACTGAGCCTGCAGTCAAATATTCATTAATTATTACATAGCCCTTACATAATGAATAATTGCATATTGTTTCATGGCTATGCTTTTAAGATACTGTAGATTTTATTAATGAAAAGTAGTACCTTTCACAGGTGTTTGCTAACATAAGGATGGTGTAAATATGTATCTCTTGTGGGAGAGTACACAATTTTTACAAAGAATGTTTGGAATCATTTACTCTGGGTGGGGTTACAAACATTCTTGCTAGATACCCCCTTAAACAACACGTCTCCTTTGGGAGCAGCAGAACCAGACTCTATGCTGAGCACCATACAGCTTTGAAATTGTCAGTCGTTAAGTGGTAAGTATGTTACATTTTAGATGCCCTTGACCTATGGATGTCCTTCAACTAACCTCAGGTAACAAACAGCCTGTTTTCACTCCATGACTGTTTTTCAATGACTGTTTTTCCATGATCATGGATATCTGAGGCAAAATAAAGAAACAGTTTCTTCATGGCATCTTTTATCCTGTTTTCCTGTGTAAATGCACATTTCTCTGATTGGCCACTAATTCTCCCAGGAAAGCAGCAAGAGGACTGCAGTTTAACCAAGAGCCATTGGGCTGTTGTGCTCCTAAGATAGCTGAGGAGTACAATTCTGCCCTTCAGTGTCCACTTATGAAGAACACATCTTGTGTTCTTAAACCTTGAGCACTAAATAAAAGGCAGAATAGAAATCTAAAGCAATTTTTCATGAGTTCATTGTATCTGCTTACCTTTCCTTTTTTAATAAATGTGTTGATAGTGTCTAAAAGATCTGCACAGTTTTTATCACTGCTTGGTAGTTCAGTAAGTTCTTTGCCAATAAGCTCTCCCTTATGATACCCCATCATCTGTTCAAAGGCTGGATTAACATACTGCCAAAACAAAAGCACTTTGGGATAATATGAAACAGAACATATTTAAAGGATAATTATATATATAACCAAAAATGCTACAAGTTAGGCATCTAAAGTTGTAACCACATATACCTACAATTCAGTGTTTTTCACATACAAACACACTACATAATGGTGAAACATATTATTCCAGTAAGGAGCTGAACACAAACAGTTATCAGAAGGCAAAGAAAGGGTATGAAACTCTTTACTGTACAGGTTATATAGTTCTGCTACAGATTTCATATTGGTTTATAAGCAGCATGACTTTACTGAAAATTGTTACTTAAATAAAATTACTGAAGAAAAGGCCTTATAAGTCCAGCAGGACTCAATGTGCAGTATCCAGAAATAAGCCAGTTAATTGCACATGGCTTTCTAAACAAAAACTAAATAATGAAATAGAACTAGTGAGCAAAGATATTTTTGTTGCCCTTCTCTCCAAGTTCTACAAAATAGTTAATGTTTTTACCCTTTACCTGAATGACATGATCTTCACTGGTTATTTCTATAGCTTCCTGACAATGGTCTAATGCTGTAAACACTGCATTGCAAGCCCTGAAATTAGAAAATGATTCACATTAGTTTTATTGTTAGAACATTTTGCTCCCTGTAAATACTTTATTATATTGTACTTCTCAGTAGGTGAATCACAAAGCAGTGTTTTGTTTTGACTAAAGCATTTTGATTTTTTTCAAAGGAAAATCAGCTTCAGATATTCCTGTTGTAACCATGTTCTTACTGCAGATCACACTGTAAAATTGCTCAGAGGAACTGCAACATCTTACTAATACACTTCTGTCTCCAAACATGTTATAGGCAGCAGGAACTAATAATTAGCAGTAAAAATAACAAACGGTTGTTACATTAGAACAAAAAATTTTGTGACCACTACAGACCAGAAACACAAAAATCACCACAGCAGATACATGCAAAGTTTTAAATATAGCAAATAGATCAGGACTATCAATGAAGACCTAGTGAAGCATAGTTAAAGGAATCAATTTAAACTATCTCAAAATCCTAGCCAGAAAAATGTCAATTTTATTCTTCCACGTAACAATTCAGTGGCTTGATTTCCTTACATCTTGATCTTTATTAAGGGCCAAAATGATTTTTTAAAAAATTTTTTTGTTTTTCAGGGCTATCCTTGAAGGAATGCAGGAAAACAGAAGCCTTACCTTCTTGCTACAAAATTTCAGTTGCATAAATTATGATTAACATTAATATAGGCTCCTACTACTAGAAAGAAAAAAAATTAGAGAGTAGGCTAAAAGAAAAAAACTGAGGCACATTTGCTTTGCTAGATGTCAGTACTGCATCTTCGACTTGGACTAAGCACCAACTAATTATCTTTGCTACTAATTATCCACCTCTCATTGCAGGTAGCATAAATGCACCATGCATAAACATCCTAGTATACAGTTATTATCCAAAAAGGAACATTTGTTTCCAACAGCACAGCAAGGTTTGAATTAATACTGGTGACTGGAGAGTTAAGAAATACAGGACACTGTGAGCCCTGCTCATCATGGAAGTAACTCAAAACCAAACAGGACAAACAGGATACACAAAGGTATGGACAGACACACAGCTGCATGGATGAAAATTTTTGGAAAAAGTGTTGTATAGATAAGACAACAGCAGTATTTCAGCTAATACAATAAAAGGAGCTCCTAATGTAATTCTTTGAGGGTTTTCTAGCAGTCCAAGCCAGCTCCAAAGTGTGATATTCTGCTGTGTTAAACAATGAATTTATCTCAGTCATAGATGTCCATCTGGTATACCAGCTGCTAACAAATGTCACTACGTAAACTTTCTGCAAGAAAACACACAGCTATGTTTGCAATGTTCAAACCTTCATATTTTCATTTGATCTGGCAACGAGGCTGGGAAAACTACAAGTGCAAATGGCTCATATCCTCTTTGATTAATACACACCTCCCACACATGTCCAACCAAGCTTCCACCCAGAAGCAGCTATGCAGCGGAGTCCCTGCTTCAAATGGAAGGACACTTCTGACTGACACAACCTTATACATTGTTTTCTTGAGATGGTCCTACTTTTTCAGCATGTTTCTCCTATATCTGAATACTTCAATTATCTCAGGTTCAATTCCACTGACTAACTTTTTGAAAATATTCTCTCTTTTCTTTCACTTTTACAAAGCTCTATAGAAGACCTACTGAAACCGCAAACACTTCAGAGACCCAATGGCACAGACATACAGTACAACACTTTTCCCCTCACTTAATTAAGCCACATGGACAAAAACAAATTATAAGCAAATAGCATTACCAAACACTAGTTCTGCTTAGGTTTTAATGGTAAATTCATTTAGAGAACCTACCTAATCAGTCAGAGGTAGACAGAACTCCTCTGTCACAAGACATCAGCTTCTCCAAGTTACAAATATGCCTTTTCAGAAAGAATCTTTTAAAAGGCAACTTCATGCCCCCAGATGTTAGCACAAGCGGTTTTTACAGGAGTTACTTGTCCTTGTTTGATGAAGAGGAGCATACAACTAGCCTAGAACTATACAACTATCCCAGGCCAGCATCTGTTAAACACTTTAAACTGCTCAGCTGTTCTGGGAGTGTATCTGGCAGTGGCAATAGCAAATCCAAAAATACAACCTTTTTTTTTTTTTGGGAACCTGCCAAAGGTTCCCAAAACAGTCCTGTTCAGAGGTGTTGTGAATACGTAAACATGCATAAAAATATGTAATGTATATTATCAATGTACAAAAGTTATGCTCACATAGAAAACATTTAACATAATGTTATTATTTACATAAATTAAAAGGAAGTGGGCTCACAGTTTATGTTACTGTGTTCACACTGCTGCTTCCATAAACAATATGGATGGAAGAGCTATCAGTAGATGAAATACTGCTGGGAACTGACATTGTTTCCTTCCAATTTCAATGGACTTCAAGGTTTTTTTAGTGATGGCTATAAATAAACTTGCAGAAAAATGGTAGCCAATATGACCCATGCTCCCTGTGTTGAGATGCTCAAACTGTAATTGCATCTTGTTCTTGAAATGAAATGTAAACTACATGCATTGTGTGTATGAATGACAGCTTAATCTTTCTGTATAAAACTGATGTATTGATTTATGCTGACTTAATTCAGAAGTCACTCATTTCATGTTGCATTTAGAACTGAACAATAAACCAAATCAGGACCACTGTAATACTTAATTAACTTCTAAAATTCCACAGCTGCTCTATTTTCCTGCTGAGTTTTGGAAAACATTTATTAAAATCATGTGAGCCCAAATTCATAGAATCATAAAATCATTTTTTTTCCCTGGAAATTTTTACAATAATTGTATTCTGCATGCACAAACTTGAATATAAAGTCCCCATGGGATCAGTTTCCAAAAAAAATCTGCTTTTTAGTCAGAGACATTGAAACCTGTAGAGAAGTAATAGCATCTTTTGGAGATGGAAATGAAATTAGTTGATGAGACCCAGGGAACTACACCTTCTCTGTATGACACTCAACTTTGAGGGCTTTTTTTTTAATGTAATAGTGTTGCAAACATATTTACACGTAGGTATAAGCACCTGTATAAAATATTAAATTAGTCACATTAAATAAAAATTATAAGAGAATGAAAGCAATTTAATTTTTCACTAAGACAAAAAACTCTGCTTCTGGTCTGTCAAGTCTTGCCTGAACAAGAGAATAAAAGCTCAGAATAGGGCATGAAGAGATGGATCAAGATTGCATTCTGTTCAAGGTATCAAATTTGAAGTCTCACACACATGAGATCAAGAATTACTTCATTAAGTTTTGTTGTCATGTAAATTTGCAGTCCCTAAACCCTACACACAAGACAGGATTTAAAAAATTCTACTCTTGCAATTAAACAAGCCAAAGTCACTGTTCTGCAATATTTCTGCAGAAGGATTTTACCCTAAGTGTGATGCTGGTAGATGGCGGCTAGAACACTGCCAAATTCAATATGTGCAACTCATGACATACAAGACACAAGCAAGCACCAAAACAAAGGCCAGGGAATACATTTTGTGTTAAGGAAAGCCACAATTTAGACCACCAGGAATGAAACATACACAAAGAGTTCCCAGAGTATCAGTTGCTAAAGCACTTAAGTTTGTCCTTTACAAAATGACAGAAGAAGAAAACAAAAGTGTAGTATATTAGTCAACACACAGATGCAAAGCACATATATGCGTAGCTGGGAAGAAGCAGAAAGTAACCTGATAAAATGACGCAGACCAAGTGGTTGATGTTTCCAGTTTCTTACACTTCTACATACCGTAATTTGAACTGAGATCGCACTTCCCCATGTTCTATTTGAACCAGTTCATTGTAACAAGCAGTTATGCTGCTATTCTCCATGAATTGCTGGAAGACAAATCAAGAGTGCATGAAATAGATTGGAATGGTTTTAAACTGTTTCTTTTTTCCCCGTTTCTTCATCTACAGCTCTAACCTTATAAAGAAAGGTGGCACGAGTCCACCAAAAGGCCACAAGGGTAATCAAACATCTCTCCTGAGAGGAGAGACTGACAGAGTTGGGATTGTTCATCCTGGAGAAGAGAAGGATCGAGGAGGAATCTCATCAAGGTACAAGGAGATAAAGTGTAAGAAGAGAGAACCATCCTCTTTCCAGTGTTGCTCAGTAACAGGACCAGAGGCTATGGGCACAAATGGAAATGCAGGAGGTTCCCTCTGAACATCAGTAAAAGCCTTTTATTACTGTGAGGGTGACAGAGCCTTGCTACCCAGGTTGCCCAGGGAGGTTGTGAGTCTCCATCCTTGGAAATCTTCAAAGTTGTGTGGGCATGGTCCTGGGCAACTTGTTTTAAGTGGCTCTGCTTGAGCAGGGAGATTGGGCAAGATGATCTTCAGAGGGCCCTACCAATCTTAACCATCCTTTGATTCTGTATAAACAAAAAGCTTTAGTTGTATCTTTTGGGTTAGTAATCATTGTTTCCCCAAGAATGATATTCTAGTTCTTAAGACAACATGGCTATCTAAATACAAAGCAAATATAAAAATATGCTAAGACTTCAACTGTGAATTTTCCAATTTGGTTTTAGCAACCCAGCTAGAAATAAATAATAAAAAAACCCCCAAACAGTCTCACAAAAAAAACCCTGTATCGCATTAATGTTTTATTTTTAACATCTACCCTTAAATCAGAATGGAAATGGAATACCTTAGAGACATAAAAAAATTGTGCTAAAAAAAGAAAAAAAAATAATGATATTTGGCATTTCATTTGTTTTCAAGCAAATGTTGCAGCTGAAGCTTAGAAGGTAAATTAACTTTGCTCCACAAGTAATCTCACTGACCTGTCACTGGAAATTCAGCATTGCAGAAAAGTATATAAAGGAGCATGTTGACAGCTAACAAACTTTTATATACTCCAGATGAGAGAGAATGTCCTCTCATCTCGGGCAAAACAATTAAGATGAAAGGTCTTACACTTGGTCCTGCTGAAATTAGAAACTTTATGTTGATCAAAAGAAGTAGACTCTCTGACTTAGCAAAGTTTTGTGCTTATTAGTAAACTTCTGCTATGAACAGGTAAATCACTGCTTCAGAAATACATGCACAGTCTCTTGTTTTCACCAAAAATACTCCGTGTTGTCACTAGTTCTTACAGCACAGCTGTATGCAGAGTCAGAGGCAGCACTCCAAGGAATGAAGAACAGCTTTTAAGAAATCGGTGCTTTTCTCTTGTATGAAAAAAAATGGAGTTTAGAGACTAACATTTCGTTCCAAGTTGCCAGCAAAATGTAAAAAACTAAAATTAAAAATAACTGTTTACCTGCATCTGGTTCACTCCTTAAAACATTTGTAAATCTCACTTCACACACTAAGTGAATAGATGAGAAACCTAAAGGTACAATATTCAGTTGGCAGAAGCATAAAATGCAAATGCTGTTGTGTTTTTGCAAAAAACATTGACTGTAAAAAAACTTGTCTGGATAACACTGTAGATTTAGATTTTCAGTTTTAGGGTACTCTTTTAAATGTTCAAATATATTTGTACTAAAACAATATAAAATAAAATCTATCAATAATATACAATTTAACAATGATGGTGACCTCTTTTACAAATTAAACTTACTAGAACATACTAAAGCTCTTTGTAAATCGAATTTTGCAGTAGTGCTGTTTACCTACAAAATTTAACTACTGATGTTTACTGGCAAAAATTAACCACTCTCACCACACATCTTTGGCTAAGAACCAAGACTCGCAGGTTGTTGAAGTACTAAACCTGTTAATAATGACAGAACTTGACATAAGCCACAAGAGTCATCAGTTAGTAGGAATGCATCATTCTTCTTGCTTAGCAAGAAGTGCTGGGTTTAACGTTAAAGATTTATGCTGTTGAGAAGCAGAAAGTTTTAACAGTAACTAGTCAATGAGAATCAACATTTGTTTAGGAAAAGAAGTAAAGTTCTAAATACAAGACATGATTTTAATTGAGTAACTGGAAACATTAAGGTCTGCTGTTCGCTAATTAAAATTATACTTAAAAATGAGTCAGGAAGTAAAATCACTTATTTAAATTGGTCCATCCTAAGCAGGCCATCACTATTAGATTTATGAGGCTGAAAGACAACATAAATCAGCATAATAAATGTACAGCATCACCACCACCATTAATAAACTAACACAAGCACTATTAATGATGTGGGAAAAAAGATTAGAAGATGTAATGAAGAAGGAGAAAAAAAACCCAGAAATAAGTCAGTGTAAAGAAAAATGCTAAAGGAATATATAAAATGTATAAAATACAAAATAATTAACCAGAAAAGACACATAAAATCTTTCTCTTTTCACAAGATCTTTTAGTGATTATAATGATTCAGATCTGGATAGTGATCAAGCATCACTGATTTCATTATAGAACATTAAAAGTTATTTCTTTATTATATTATAGGTATACATAAACATAGAAGATAGTACTTTAACACAAATGAACATGAAGGCAACAGAGTACTTTAAAGCAGAATCATCAGCCATTTGCTGCATGAAAACAAAACAAAAAAAAGGTTATTTGCAAGAGTATCTCCCCTGACCCTGCCAAAAAATTAAAGGACTCCTTTGGAATACTTAGATCCAAACCTGATGTTAAATACCTGGTTTTGTCTGCAAAGCTCTACAAAAAGGTGACAATCAAGTTGGAGATGCACTTAGAAGACAGCCACCACCAGAAAGAGTGACTGCATTCAGTGGGGTCAAGGGAAGTGGAGCAAGCCAATGAGCAAAACTAGGACAAATTCAGACACGATGAATAGTGATAATGCAAAATAAGAGTACCAGAAAGGGTGGATCACAAAAAATAGTGAAGAGAAACCTACAATTTGAACAGACAGAATTTTCAAAAAATAAATTTCATTTTGCTGTTGAGGAAGATATTCCTTGCAAATAATGTCTCTCTATTTGAATAAGGGTATTTTTAAACGTTTGTGTGTGTGTGTGTTATTTTGTGTTAATGGATTTAGTTCTTACTCATCCCCATCCAAGAAGAAATAATTCCTATGTCCATCTCACTGCAAAAATAGGGGTTTTTAATATCAGATGTGTTTTAAAAGCTTGAAAATATTTCAAATAAGTTGGAATAGTTAGAGGTAATGGCTAAAGCAGTTGCCAGGTGCAAAAAGATTATGCTTTCCTAGGCAGAGAATGTGCCACTGAGATACTTCTCAGAGCTTCAGTGTCTCCTCTAGCTCTCCTCAGGTCTACACTTACAGTTACAATCTAGCTCACAAATCATCAGACTTGAGAAGAAATGAAGATTTCTTTGAAAAATATTAAATCCTTTTCTTTTGTGAGGAGAGAGAGAGAGATTGGGAGGGAGAAAACTACACTAAGAAGGCACTGCATTCTTGGACTTGCCTTTCTCTTAGACATCTTTTACAAATTTCAGAGTATCTAAGTGCTGTAGAAATGCTTTTTCCTATAATGCTTTTGTCCCCACAATACCCTTGCAGGAGAGGCAAGATCTGTCACCTCATTTTGGAGATGATCTGCAGATGGTAACTGTATTGCATGTTCTGCTTTTTGAAGAAACACAAGCTAAGCAGGAGTTAGCACTGATACTGGACTCAGTATGAGCATGCCAGCATGAGATTCCGCCTGAGTTAATTCACTTCCTTCTCTGATTTTTCTTACTACAGTTAATTGTCCTAACTATATACAGTTAATTCTTTATAATTAATTGTCCACTGATGTGCTTCTTTCACTTCAATACATAACCTGACTTATGGATAGCTAACTTTAATATTACAGCTGATTTATACTACCTTAACATATCATTAATGTCCATTCAAAGCCATTCTCACAAAGATCAGAAGAGGGTAAGCAACTGAACCTAGATTTTCAGAGCTGAGTTTTCCTGCCTTTCTGCTCTCTCTTACAAAGCTGCTTTGAGGAACGGTAAGAGCAGTTACCTTTCCTCTGCTGCCTGTACAGAAGAGGCTCTAATGTCCTTAGAAGAACGGGTGCAAATCAATACAATAGACTTCATTAAAAAAAAAAAGATCTTTACATCAGGAGGAGCTGGGCTAGGCATGTAGTCCCTTTAGAAGAGAAATCTCAGCAGTCTGAGGCACACAGAGATATCTGGGCGACTAGTCAGCATGTTGCGATACAGAGCACACATTAATCAGGATCTCCTATCACTATTCTTTTAACACAGTCATAAACAAAACCCACTCACCACTCACATCACTCACCCAGACCGTAAGAAGTTAACCTTAGTACTCCTGCATAGTCTGGAAGGATTATCTACACCAAAGATTCTCTTATTTCATACGTTTCTTGGATATACTGTTGAAAAGAAAAGAATACCCAAACATCTGTCACTAGTTTCTCATCAATACATTTTTGACAAAAGTAAATGTATAGTTCTCAATTTGAAGAAGTAGAAGTGTCTGTTATTTCTGAAGCAGTCTATATTACTATTATTACTATATTACATATGCAATTTATACATACCCTATCAAAGCCTGCATTAATAAGAGGAAGAACAGACGACTCCTCTTCGTCAGCAGATCTACAAAACAAAACCACAGAATCACAGAATTATTTGCTTGGAAAGACCCTTAAGATCATTGAATCCAAGTCTTAATCTAACACTGCCATGTCCACCACTAAACCATGGTTCTAAGCGACATATTTACTCGTCTTTTAAATACCTCCAGGGATGGTGATGCCACCACCTCCCTGGGCACCCTGCTTCAATGTTTGATAACCCTTTCAGTGAAGACGTTTTTTCAAAATATCTAATCTAAATCACCCCTGGCACAACTTGGCACTGTTTCCTCTTTTCCTATTGCCTGTTACCTGGGAGAAGAGATTGAACCCCACCTCACTACAACCTCCTTTCAGGTAGTTGTAGAGACCAACAAGGTCTCACTCCCCTCAGCCTCTTCTTCTTCAGAATAAACAACCCCAGTTCCCTTAGTTGCTCATCATCAGACCTATGCTTCAGACCCTTCACCAGTTTCATTGCTTTTCTCTGGACACACTCCAGCACCTCAATGTCTCTTGTTAGTGAGTGGACCAGAAATGAACACAGTATTCAAGGTGCAGCCTCACAAGCACTGCGTACAGGGGAACAATCACCTGGTCCTGCTGGTCACACTATTTCTGATACAAGCCAGAATGCCATTGGCCTTCTTAGTCACCTGAGCACACTGCTGGCTCATGTTTAAGTGGCTGTTAGCCAACACCGCCAGGTCCTTTTCAGCAGGACAGCTTTCCAGTCACTCTTCCCTAAGCCTTTAGTGTTGCATGAGGTCATTCTGGCCTAAGTACAGGACTCAGCACTTGGCCTTGTTGAACCTCATCCCATGGGCCTCAATCCATCAGTCAAGTCTGTCCAGTTCCCTCTGTAGAGTCTTCTCACCCTCCAGCAAATCTACACTGCTGCCCAACTTGGTGTCATCTGAAAACTTACAGGGGATGCGCTTGATCCCCTCACCCAGATCACTGATGAAGATATTAAAAAGAACTGTTGTATGGTCACAAAACATTTAAGATTTATATCATTGCAATTTTATATAGTTACCTAAACATAACAAATGCAGTGAGAACACTTGCATAAAACATAAAAATCATGCTGTAACAGAAGTTGATGCTATGGTCTTCTTTTATAAGTATTTGCAGCTATTTCTACAACTTTATAGTTATTCCTACATCAAACCTGAGAGATACTGATATCTTCAGAGATACACGAGGGCATTACAAAAAGAAAGCATGAAGAGGATAAAAGACATCCTATGATACCCTATGAGAAAGAATCTAAAAACGTGCTTTTTAAGTAAAGATGAAGCGAGTTGTAAGGTCTTGCCTAGTGGAAAACTTAGTCTGTTTTCTAATCTTGACAGAAATAGCTTCTCTCCTGTCACTTTATTTCCTAATATTTTAACAGTTAGGAAATAAACAACATTATAAGTAATTCAGTAATGTGTAAATTTAACAAATACAGGAAAGATATCTTTTTTTGGAGATATTTGACAGAAATGTGTTTAAGTCAGTAAGAATTCTGCCTGAATACATGGGGTATGAATTACTTGATAAGGACCTCAGGACAATATTCTGGTGCGTCTAAATCTGAACAGGCTTGATGTTTGCTTTATTAGCCAGTTCTCTAATAAACACAGTGAGTTGCTTGACCTGCTTATTTCCTTTAGAAAGTAAAAAAAAATTGCTATTTTGTCTTTTACTAACCAAATACATAGCTTTCTAATTTTTCTTAGTACATAAGCCATTACATAACGATCCTTCGAAGATGAGAGGGATGGTACTAGTATGCATAAATGGAAAATTATCAAACACTTAAGTAGGACACATGAAACACAACTAACCCAATTCAGATAAATGTTACTAAACTTTAATGCTTGCTAGGATGATACTTTCTGTTATTAGACAAATATTATATACAATATTCTTTGAAAAGTAAAATAAAATCTCTCTCAAAACAGTAATACTTACATGCGTGGAACCACAGCAAGTATTACAGTATGTTCTGATGGTTTTGTGGCACGAATAGACCTCAGGAAATAAAAAAAAATCTCAGTTAAAACACATGCTTTCTCAATGTTACTCAAAATATCTATTTTTTCAAAGTATGAAAACTAGGAATGAAAGACAACATTGAGGATAGAAAATAGGATATCACACTGGCAAAATCTATCCATCTTCACTCAGGCAATTAATCTTCAGATTGCTACTAGATTCCTCAGATTTTGCTCAACACAGTGAAAAGGCAAGAGCTCCAAAAATGTAGAGCAGGAACAGCAGCTCTTCAAATCACCTCTCACAACCTAGCAATTATTTGTGCTGTTTACTTAGCTTATTTGAGACAAAATGCCCTGAATGCATAGGTTGTGAAAGGTCAGTATATACAGTGCATTCTTAATACCTATTAGCTAATTTACACAAGAACCTCCACCACCTTCTCCCTATTTACCATTATCTTTATAGGTGGTGTAAAATTTTCTTCAGAAGGTGAGATGTGCTTTTGGGGCACAAAAGGAAGGAAAGAGCTAACAAATTTGATAGACGTAGCTTTTATGAAATGCCAAATAAACAGTATTTCACTACTTCATATGTTATCCAGAAAATGAAAAAATATGATTGTCCAAAGTAGATTCCATTCATCTTTTACTGGCTAAAGATAACTTTTTCCTATCACATCACAGTGTCCTGAATGAAATAGCCTTTATATTTATTTGTCGGTCTTTGAGAATAATTTCCATCAGTTTCCACTAAATTTAGGAGTAAATTTAGGAGGTTTGGTTTTGCACAGTATTTCAAATTTCAAGATAAGCATGAGGTCCTTTAGGTTACCTGCAGATATCTTCCCCATCAAAATATCTGGAGTTCCTGTGATCTATAACAATTATTTCCTGGTGCTTATCAAGAAAACATTCAAGTGCTGACTCTGAAGTCCGGGCAATATTGCACCTATATCCAGCTCTGTCACAAGCCCACCAGAAAGCATCACTTTGTTTGTCTTCCTTAGCGAAGATCAGCAAAACCTGTAGAGCATTCAAAACAGCAGCACAGCACCACATTGAACATACAAAATAGTTATCTGCATGATGCAAATCACAACAGACATTTCTGCTATGTGAAAGACTGAGTCTATCTTGAAAGTGAGAAAATTCAACAACAGCCATGCAGTAGTAGCACTTTCTTAATCAATAGTTAACTGTGTAGGACTGATATTTAGGACAAAAACAGCTATCAGATGATGAATCTCTTCTAAATTACATTCAGATTCAATCAGCAGACACTCAGAGTAGGTGGGTAGGTGTTCAAATGTCATTGCTATGTGTGGTGTTTTAGCCCTGGCTGGATGCCAGATGCCCAGTGAGTGGTTCTATCACTCCCCCTCCTAAACTGGACAGGGGAGAGAGAAATAAAACAAGAGATTTGTGAGTCAAGGTAAGGACAGGCAGATCACTCAGCAATTAGTCTCACAAGCA
>WBNH01006501.1:209253-238473 GCA_013401255.1 Urocolius indicus
TGGGCTCCTCTCTCCTCACAAGCTCCCAGGTCCTGCCAGGAGCTTGCTCCAGGGGGAGCTTCCCATGGAGTCACAGTCTCCTTCAGGCATCCACCCACTCTGGCGTGGTCTTCTCCACGGGCTGTGAGTGGATCTCTGCTCCCCGATGGCCTCCATGGACTGCAGGGGCACAGCTGCCTCACCATGGTCCTCACCACAGGTCACAGGGGAGTCTTTCTTTCAGTGCCTCGGCACCCTCCTCCCCCTCCTTCTCCACTGACCTTGGTGTCTGCAGAGATGTTTTCACATTCTCAGTCCCTGTTGCTGCTGCAGTTTATCAATTTCACAACAACTTCTTCTCCTTTTCAAATACGTTATTCACAGAGGTGTTACTTCAATCACTAATTGGCCAGGCCTGGGTCAGCTGTGGGTCCATTTTAGATTTGACTGGCATTGGCCCTGCCATCTACAGGGGAAGGTTCTGGCAGCTCTTTGTTTAAAGAAGCCATCCCTGTAGCCCCTGATACAAAAACCTGTCCCAGCCAAAACTACTACAATGAGGTAGCTTCAACAAGTTCAACTGAACCCTTAAGGAATTGCTCACACAGCATCAGGTAGGATGCCTGCTGAGGCACTGTTCTAAAAATCAAAACAATGCTGTAGGAAGCCTTTTTGCTAACTGACACACAGAATACAGGCTGTAAACACCTGCATGTATTTGCTTCTTGTGTGGAAGAACAAGTGTTTTTAAGAGAGAACAGATTTTTCATCCCTGCCCTATAATACATACACTATCAGTGTAGAAATTACAGGAACATAGGTTACGTAGACTATCCCTTCACAACTTGCACTTTTTTACCACAGCAACGGATCACTAACTGTGCCACCCAGTGTGACAAATGAAGAAAAAGCTTAATTTAGTGCAAGTGTGCTGTGAAAAAGAAAGGCCTAAAAAAAGTAAAAATTTATTAACAACTATTCAAATTGCACAGAAAGGCAGCAGACAGAGAATAATCTATGTATAAAGCAAAATCCTGTTCACTCAGTCCTCCTTGAACACCTGGGTCATGATCTAGTATGAACCAAACTACACTTGTCCTCCAACACAGACGGCCATAAAGTCCAGTGAGGAATCTATTAAATGGCTTATGGCAGGTCATAGTCACAAGTAAGGTCACCTCTCAGGCAAAAATCATAGACCATTTCAAGGCAGGTGCAGGTGTTCCACAACAGGATAAAACACACGACAGGATGAAATGAACATTGCTAAGAAAAGCCTCAGTGGCACTTGTTTCAACAAACCAAACTGACTTATCAGACGGTTATGGATGTGATTAAGCACCCACAGAAATTAAAATGTGATATTTGTTAGCTGTTTGCACTGCACAGAGAACACTTAACTCCATTGTCAAGACAGAGTAAAAGATTAACACACATTTTTAAAATATGCAGATTTGTGCAATACTTGCTAAATTAGCTGAGGTAATGTGGTTTATTCCGCAAACAAAGGTAGGTGGGCTTACATAAAGTGTTTTCTATTTACTGTAAATAAGCTAGTGTACAGCAACGTCCTCACAGAAAACTTTTCAGTTAATGGTTTCAGTTAAAGTCTGTTTTCTGCTTTACTTAAGTTCTTCTGTGGTAGCACCATAGATTCTCACTTGTGTAATGCAGGGACAAAATAACATCCACACTTGACAAGACCTAGAAGAACGTCTAACACTTTTAAAAACAACAAAAAAACCTCACTTTCCTGTCTTATATGAAAAATCTTCACTAGTATTGCCAGCTAATGCAGGTACTACAGTATTTTGGCAAATCCATTTTCTATATAATAAAATTCTGACGTAAGCATGGAGGGTATTTGTATGCGTTAAATATCTGCTTGACTGTCTTTCTGAAGATTATCCCAGTTTACATAACATTTTTCCATGAAGAGTTCCACGCTTTGCAAAACCAAAGACTGGTCTACTGCTAAAGCCACTGTTGCAGAGTGTTATTATAATGTAAACATAGTTTCAACAGATCAAGTCATCACCAAGTCTGAATGATTAATACAGAAATAAAAATATGCAAAGCTTTATGATCCATGTACACAATTTATATTCCCTGAGAACAGCATTTCTTCCACATGTAGGCTTTTCCTCTCGTAGCCATATATGGTGGGAAAAAACAAAACAAAACAAANAGACTAAGATTATTTAATTTCCTCCCATCTGATAGCTGTGGACTAAGAATAATATTTGCGATCTGTTTACTGGCATAAGGAACAAAATGTCCAGAAACAAAAACCAGGTGAGAGCTGTTCCTCCTTAAGCTGAAGCTCAACCAATCTGGTTAGAAGTAATTTCTTGGATTGGAGACCTGTAAAAGCACAGTTCTCTGTCCTGTTATGCCAAACACAGCAAAATTTTACAGGCATCTAAACTTTCTAATGGAACTCTCTGCTTCAGTGTATGAAAACTGAACAGTTTTTAGTATCCGGAGAGGCAGCTCTTTCCACCACCCCCAATTCTCAAACACACACACACACCCCAACTGGCAAGACATATAAAAGGAATGATTTCATGTTAATGGAACTCTAAGCACCTTGTTTGCCTTCTTAATTTACTTGAAGATCTCTTCTCAAGCAATCAGATAAATCAAAACACCCATTACCCATCTCACAGTCCTTGCACAAGTAAAACCAGAACACTATACTTAATTAAAGGGGTTGAACTTTAACTTCTTTACCCATTAATACACCCTGAATTGACTATGTCAACAAACTGAAAGAGCATCTTACCTGAATTGGATCTTGTGTCAGTCTCATGGGCCCAATATGTACTTCTGTAGTTGAAGCCTGCTAAAGAAAAACAATACTGATATTTTTTTCCACTCTGGTTCCTACAAGGTAGCAATTTACATGCAAGAATGTAAGATCAAACAGAACAATGGAAGACTCTTAAAGGCAGACAGGCGTAAGACTATCAGCTTTATTTTAGTTGCTTTGAAGTGCATCTTTTATGAACATCATTCGCCAAACTCCTTTGTTTTATTTGTCTGTAAGTTAATAATGGTAGGGTATAAATAAGGAAACAAGAAACACCAATTTCCCTCCTCTTTTTCCCCAACAGAATGTCTTGGTTACATAGCCTTTTGCTGAAGACTACAGAAAGCTTTTTTTGCTGGCCAAAAATTGCCTTAATTTGAATGCAGTATGGAACTTGTAAGAATGGTCTTGTGATGTACTTTCAATAACATTTTAATGGATTTGGTTAGAAAAAGACAATAACTTTCCAGCCAACAGAACTTGTTTGGACTGCAGAATGAAAACTGTTTTTTTCCAGAACCATAGCCTTTAGTTTGCAGGAAAAAACTGTTGTTATCATGTCAGCCATGTCATTTACAGAAGGTACGAAAGCCTACTGTAGTTTAAGGCTACTGCAAGAAAGCCAGCAGATGTAGGCTGTGGCTGCTTTGTTGCCGTATTTCCTAGGAGCTGGACTACCATAATACTTCTTGTGTATTGATACATTTCAATACACTTCTTCTATACATTACTGATCCGTTTCACTTCAGACCATTGCATACACAGGGTTATTAAGCAGCTGAACAGTACCTGTGTCCTTCCACAGATGCATAGACTTGTAAAAGAGTCTCTGAAACCTTAAATTACTGTTCCACTTATGAGTATGGAGGATTATTTGTAAGTCTGCAATCTCAAAAGGGCAGGTTCTCTGTTTTCCTGGTACCAGTTACCCCAGGTGCCTAGTGTAGGTGAGTTGAAGCAATCATCCTGCAAGACATGTAATATGAACAAAACCCTAGTTGTAGGCAGATTCCCAGGCCATTCCCTGACATGCAGGAATCCTGGAACCTCATTTCTGCAGCATTGTGCTTTGTGGTGCTCATTGGTTTGACCAGATATTTGATCCAGATGGGACCTTGTTCTTACATTTTGTATTTTTCAAAGGAATGTGTATAAAATAGATGAAGTTATCAGCACTCAGTTTTTTCCTTAGGGAATACAATAGTGTGTTAAGTATTAACAGCCTGCTTGCATGCGAGACTGGTATTATGTATAGCTACACCTGACACGTTGGACTTTCACGCGCCACTGTGCATTGATTCTTCACAGCCCAATGACGTACCTCAGGTAGCAACCGGCAGTACTCCAAAAGATTAAACTACAAAGACTGACACTGTTTTCCAAAGCAAAATATGCCCCCAGTGTAAGTGGAGTTAACCTCTCCTTTTCTCACACAAAAGCTTTACTTCCCACTTGAGCTCCTGCCGTGGCAGAATGCAACTTAGTGTCAGAAAGCGTATCAGAACAGAAATGAAAGATAGCACTCATCATCAACCATGTGTTATGAGTAAGGTTAGAGAAATATTTCTCTGAAATCTCCCAGCCCCTCTTCACCCCCACTAAAAAAATAGAAAAACAGCATACACACTCCAATGGTATTATACAGGAACTTTTAATATTTATTCACTCTGACTAAAAAACGTTTTACATAAGTCTCACTTGTGTCACTATCAGTACAAAAGCATCTGCTTTTACAATGCACAGTTCCAACTGTCTCAGAATGCATGGATCAAGAACCTACAGTTCTTCACAAAAGAGAGTTAGGACACAGACATTTCTTTTATTATCAATTTATTAATGTTACTAGGGAACTGACGTTGTAAATTCATGCCTTCCAGTATTCTATCACTTCAGAGGACACCCAGCTTTAATTACTCTGTTTTGTCCAAGAAGAAATAATTGCATCTAAGACATGGACAAGGCAAATCTATCAGTCTCTTTATAGGGTAGCCACTTCTCTTAGCCTAAGTGTTTTAAAATTACAAAATTACCATGTAAGTGTGACTCTCTCTGCTACTTCTGCGTTGGCCTCATGAATGGAAAATGCCTGAATATAAGGACCTAAAAATCAGTTCGTCTCTCTCCCTTCCTCCTAGTTTCAGGGTATTCCTGCCTTTGCTAGCAGTAGGAAAGCTTCACGAGGATTAGAAAGTTTGAGAGACTAATTGTAGGTAAACTTCTCCCTGTCCTCCTCTTCACACACGTGATAGGGTTAGAACCACACAAGGATGAAGAAGAGGTGCTGCTGTACCTGAAAGATTGCCATGTATAACCGTTAAGTACTGAAGCTGCTCAACTTGATTACTTATGCAATGCAGAGAAACAGATGGGAGCCTCAAATTAAGACTAATAATGAATCTGAGCATAGGAAGAATTAATAAACCCTTTGGTCAGACACAGCCAAAACCATGTCTGAAATCCTTCTTCCCAGACTTAGAATTCTGTTTTACAAGCTGAATCAGCTCTTTGGATTTGTATGCCTGAATAGCTCTGGGTTTAACCAACTGTCTCACTTTTCTCTTTCAAAACACAGCTAGAGGAGGCTGCAAGAATAATGGCCTGAGTGCCTAGCCTTTGTAAATATCCTAAGGACTTCTTGACCTGAAGGAACTAATGCCACATCTTGCTAACTTCCAGAAGAATCTGACCATGTGGATGTTGCATATCAGTGCTACCACAGCCATACCTCTGCTAGTTTCCTGACTTAAACACATATCTCACTGCTGATGATTTCCAATTTAAATAAACCTCTCATTATTTGATTGGCTGTCTGCTAAAAGATCAATTAGCACAGCAGCTCATGTCAAACTTTTCTAGCAAAACATGTGGAGACAAGACTGGCTTCAAAGAGGCCAGTGAGAAAACCCTTGATTTCAGTGAGCAGAGGCAGACACACAGGTTTCGAAGCAAAAAAATCATAAATGAACTAACCACCTGTGAATAACCAAAGCTTTAAAACAGTGAAGAAATATTTTTTTATCACTTTAAATTGTCAAATATTATTTCCAGTATCATTCACTGTCATTTTTCTATAGCTTAACACTCGCTGGCTCTTTCTGTGTTGGGAGTATTGCAGCTTCAACTGTTACAGGGAATACCACTTGACCTGTCTAGCAATTTGTGTGTATTAAACAAGGGCAAGATTTACGGGAAAAAAATTAAGAGCTCTTTTCACAAAAAATTGCCACCTCTGACTCAAGATGATAAGCTAGCAAAGGCTGGGTGAATAAAAGAGATAGATCTCTACATGCTTAATCTGCTGGAGACTTAGTCCTGAGCTAGATGGCTTTTGGCCTCACCTCCATGGTTTTTCCAGACAAGTATCCTTCCCTGATTAATTTATTTGTCCAACTGCCTCTGTTCATCCTCTCCACCTACCAATACAGCTGCTACTCTCTCAGCACTGCTCCTTGTCACCTCGGTAGTCATGTTCTGTTTTTTCACTCTCTCCTTGCTGTAGCTTCCAGGTGACTTGTGCTTCTTCTCTTCCAGTTGCTGATACTTGCATTTTTCTAGCTCCCACTAGATGGCTGACAATTCACTCTGCTCCACAGCTGTTTCCCTCCTGCCAGCCAGCTGCCATCTCCCCAAGGACTCCAGAGGAACGCTAAAGAGTTGGATAGCTGAGATCTGCGGTTAGGTCATGCTGTTTTATTAACTGAAAATAATGATCAAGCATAGAAGAAATAAAGCTTCTTCATTGTTGAATCAGCCACTGCAAACTCTGCAAGTCTCCACAACATAAGACTAACCCATTGGATATATAGGAACCAGTGAAAAAATATGCATATGCCTTTTGAAGACCCAGCCTATTCACGACTTGTGACCTAAGCTTTGTGTTAAGTCACAAATGTTTTTCAAAACCAGCAAGTACAAAGTTTATGTGGGGTGTTTAGAACCATGAAATTAGGTTCATGGAAATAACCGTATGCCATCTACTGCTAAGACCACAAAATAATCTAAGCTTCAGTTTCAGTCTAAGATGACTGTCACGCCTTTCCTTCCTTAAGTATTTTGAGTTCTTTTTACACTTCAGTCAAAAAGAAGTCTCTGAGTGTCTATTTTTAGAGACAAAGCTCAGCAATACTCCACGATCCTCTTCCACCAGTTGCCTTTCATACCACTGACACTTCATTGTTTGAAATCTAGTCCGACATTGCCTTTCAGAAATCTCCTTCACTCTAAGCTTCTTTGTACTTCTCGTTTCAATGCTTCAGAAGATTCACTGGGTTGTTTTTTGCTCTGCATGTATCACTGCAGGGACCATGTCTTAGAAATATTGACCTCAAGGCCCATTTACGTCGAATAAGAAACTTAGATATTCTTCTGTGGTTTTTTTTTGTTGTGGTTGGCTTTTTTTTTTTGAGCGGGGAGGCAACTGGTGTTTGGGGTTTTTTTTCCTCCTTTTTCTGGATCAGAAGAAACAAATGAATTGATCCAACGACATAGCTCCACTGAGGACTTGCATCTATACTGCTGTACTCCAGACCGCCTTCCACTTGCAGCACAGAAATCTCAGCTTTTCTATATGCATGTGTCTAGCCGTCACTTCAGGTAAAATACCCTTCTAAATCTACATCTCTCCAACAAATGATTATCTGTAACCTTCTTTCAGTCACTGTAAATACTGTCACCAACCACCTTCTGCTTGTACCCACAATCTCTAAGTCATCATCCACTTGAGCTTCTCCAAAGGCCTCCTGCAGTGGCTCTTTCTAAATCTTGCTTATTTTCCCTTATATGTGAAATGAGGCCTTTTCTTCTCAACCACCTGTGGTATTTTAACTTTGCTCTCTTTTTTTGCCTGTGGTTTATTACAACATCCTCTTTAGCTGTGACATACAAAAATGTGTCAATCTAACATTCAACTTGCAGGAGGATGCAGAAGACACAGACAAAATCTTCTCTGCACACGAAAGAAACAGAGGAATCAAAATAAAAGGGCTGCCAACAGATCTGTCTTCTTTCTGAAGACCTTTCCTAACCTGTTTCTTATCCCTATGTGAATTACCCCTGCTTTCTTTGCCTGGAAGCCTAGACAGCCTGGCTGTTGAGCTTTCAAGTTTTCATCATCTCTGTACTTTTGTCAGCATTGCTGACAAACAACAACAAACGTAACCTCAAAAGCTATGCCCCTTTGTAGATACCATGCTGTCACTCATACAATACTATCTCATTCCTCTTATCTGTGCTCATAGTAAGACTCCATCAACAGTCATTGGCTACTCTATTAAAGGCAGCAATGCTACTTCCAGTTAGCATTGTACAGTCCTTCCACTGTGGTGTCTTTTAATCAATACTCGTATCTGTGTTGTTTTTTGCTTTGTTGAAAACCAAACACCTGCAGGGTCAGCATATGCAAACAAACAAACAAAAAAAGCTGGTACTTGCAAAGTTATTATCATTTTGTAGGTTCATGCTTTCAAATGGTATCTGCACTTATGGATTCTGACTAAAATTTATTATCTCCCTTTATGCTTTTTCTGCCTAAGGAAATGTTAATGAACTGTAAATGACACTTCTACCCCAAATAAATGCAAAAAAAAGGGACAAACCCAACACCCACACATATTCTGCATAAAACATCCAAGGACAACAGGTAACGAGTGCAAGCTGGAAGTTCCACTCCATCTTACGGAGAAACTTCTTTCAATGGGGGTGGGGGAGCCCTGACACAGGATGCCTAGGGAGGGTGTGGAGTCTCCTTCTTTGGAGGTTTCCAAACCTCACCTGGACATGCTCCTGTGTGGCCTGATCTAGGTGGACCTGCTTTAGCAGGGGGTTGAACTGGATGATCCCTAGATGTTCCCTCAAATTCCTACCATTCTGGAGTGATCCTGTGATCCTGTGAAAGCATTAGAGTACAAAAGTTTTTAAGATATGACAGGATATTCAAGCACATTTTTTGCAGGTATTGATATGTTAAAAGCACAGCACTGAAATTTTATAAACATTGCAAAAAAAGCGGTATTTTCCTAGGTTTTCAGGAATTATTCTAGTTCTTATTACTTTACAAAACCCAACTAGTTCTCCATAAAGGAAACTGCAAAGTTTTGAAAACACCTCTCTTCTCCATCATTATACAACAGCAGATTGAGGCAAGTGAGATCTGACTGGTTTTTGTTTTGCAAGACTTTCAGCTAAACTTCAGAATGCTTTCTGTTTTTAAGAAAGTGTTATTTAAAATATGACACTTCAAATAAGTTAATGTTATAAAAAACACAAAATCAAACCCATTTTTACAGCATGCTCCATAGAGAACTGTGCTAAACAACTTCACTACAAAACTCTTAAGCATAGATTTTCCTTAATATATTAATTTAGCTCTCATTTATGATGCATGAAATATATTTGCATCTCTTTTAAATCACACCATATAGCATTTCCCCAATTTAATGATTTTATCACTTAAAGCTTATCTGTATGTCAGGAAAATTTTACTGTGTAGTTCTGAGTGTACTCTTTCCATATATATAAACAAAATTCATGATCAATAATGGATTCCTCTCTTCCAGATACAACATGTGATTTTGTTAAGAAGCAACAAACCTCAAATCTCCCTTTGACAAAGAAAAAGCCCAAACCTAACCTCTTTTACTTTTGTAGCTATCAGACATACAACTACTCCACTGGGCCAAATCCTCAGCTCAGGACAACACACACTGAAATATAGAATCATAGATTTGTTTCAGCTGGAAGAGACCTTTAAAGTTATCAAGTCCAGGCTTTGTCCCAGCCCTATCAAACACTACACCATTTCCCTAAGTGCAACGTCCAGCCATCTATTAAACACTTCCAGGGATGGTGACTCCTCCCTAGACAGCCTGTTCCAATGCCTGATAACCTTTTCAGTAAAGAAATTCCTCCTAATATCCAGCCTGAACATCCCCTGGCACAACTTGAGGCCATTTCCTCTTGCTCTATTGTGTGTTACTAGGGAGAACAGACCAGCTCTCATCTCGCTACAACTTTCTTTCAGGTAGCTGGAGAGAGCAGTAAGGTCTCCCTAGAGCCTTCTTTTCTCCAGGCTAAACAGCCACAGATCCCTCAGCCGTTCCTCATAGGAGATGTGCTCCAAATCCTTTACTAGGTTGGAAGCCCACCTCTGGATCCTCTCCAGCACCTCAATGTCTTTCTTGTAGAGCGGCACTCAAAACTGGACACAGTATTCAAGGTGCAGCCTCATCAAAGCCAAGTACAGGGGAATGATCATATGTAGTCTGAAAACACTGTATACATAGGTAATAAACTGGACCAAAATCCACAAAGACACATGAATTACCTAGGGTGTGATGTACTTTCAGGCACTCAGCTCAAGGGCAGAGCTCACAAACCTGCAACTGGTTCTCTTCTGGCAGAATTGATATGAGTCCCTCCCAAGGCCAGTTAAAGCTATGTCACTGCACACAAAGGAATTGCAAATTTGTGAGGGAGAGGGAGAAGGCCAAGGGGAAGAAGACCATGACCACTCTCACCTCTGGGCTATGAGGTCAGGCTTCAGGCACATACCCTCTCCCTCGCCTGTGACACTTGCTCTCATTTTTGTAGTGATCTATGGCTGAAAAGGAGCCTTAAGCACTATCTAACTTCCTTTACCACCTCCCTATTTCCTATTAACCTTTGCCTGGTGGGAGGTCACTCATCTGAGAGAGAAGCATATGAACCCAAGCTTGGCTGGGCAGAGACTATCATATACCAGATGCCCCAGCCCATTCTGTCCCTGCATTTCTTATGTTTTCTTAAAATACCAGTCTGACTGGGCCCTTCAGGAGGCATGCTAGAGCACATATTCTTCTTCAGTGTGAGGTATGCGCTGAGACTGCATATCTTAGTAGAGATAAGATTGGCAGCAGTTCTGGAGATAAGAAGTCCGCATAAAAAAAACTTTAAAGTCTAAGGCTCAAATAGCTAAATCTGAATTTCTGTGAATTACACAGCTGGTAACATATTGGATGTTTAAGTGTTTTTTGAGTTTGGTTCTCAGAGTCTGTTCCTACAGCTTCTTCTGCACAAAGCTGCAAAGATGTGTCTGATCAGTCAGCTTTGGGAACAGATGTTAAGATTTCTGTCTTCCTTCATCTTCATTCCACTCTACATGGTTTACTGGCTTGTGTTTCAAATAAGAAATCAGAAAAGTAAATATTTGAAAACAGAGATTCTCTATTACTCACTTCTTTTCCCTCCTGCAACCTAATTAACTTATTTTTTAAGCAATTACAGACAGTACTGAAAGTATAATCTTGCTGTTTTGATCTAAAATCAGTGGTAAGGGCAGAAAAGCAAATCAATCGGATGTAGGTAAAACTACTGAGAGACATGGGTAAAAGACAGAGAAACAAAGGCTAGCTACCACAAAAACTGGATCACCTTTAAGAGAAAAGTATCAATAAAGAGAAAATATACCAGTGTCAAATTGCTAGCAATTTTAAGCAACCTCTTAGACAATAAATCTGTAAGCTCTAATACAACAAATGTGTGCCTCATAAAATGATAACTGAAAAAAGAATATTGTATTATGACTTTTTGCGGTCAGTGTACCTTTTGGTAGCAGCTTCCTTATGAATACAGTAGCATAACAGGAAGTTGAACAATCAAGTAGAAAAGGCACTAGTTTGGCCATTATTGTGTTAAATTTGGCATACAAACCACCTATGTCAATGGGTCCTCAGTTCTGCTCAGAGCAGGTGCTGCTTTGAGGCCTGTCAAAAAAGGGCAGGCTACAAAAAACCCACAATCCATAAAGAGTAGTCTCTTTTATTCCTATTATTTGCAGGTTAAGGCTTCCAACGGAATCTGGAAGCAATCCTTCAGGTTGGTACACGCAATTTCTCCACACATACATTTTTCTAAAATGAACTCAAGGCCTAGGATCCGCACGTTGGTCCTGCTAAGACCAGTACCACCATTCTGGTTCTTGTTATCACAAAAGAGATCTGATGTCCAAGTTATAGTTGTTTGAACACAGTTGATTAGGACACTCCTTAATATAATCTCACAAATCACTGGACAGATTCCTAATTATGTTTCTATATCCTTTTTAGAAGCTATGTGAGGACAACTGAAAAATCAATCAGATCAACCAATCCTGGCCCAACAACCTGTCTCCAGAAGTGGCCAGAAGCAGATGACAAACTGAAAAATGGGCAAACACAGAGTACCACTGCCTCTTATACCTAGCTTGATGCTGGTAGCTCATCTCATCTGTCTTCCTTACAGAAAAAGACACAGCAACTCGTCTAGCACATCATCTATCACATCTACTTTTGCTATGTTTTATCCCTGGACATACTGTCTTGTCCAGTATGGAAACAAAATGTAATTCCTAGATGACCTTTGGTACCTTCTAAGGAAGGCTAAGGAAGGGCACCTTCTAAGGAAGGGTGTCGTTATCTGATTTTTCACTCCCCTAGTACTGAAATCACTTTAAAGAGCAAGATACACAGTTTAGTTAGTAGCTCAGCAATTTCGGATTTATGTTTTTTGTGAACTCCTGTGACAACATACCAACTGGGTCTTGGCAATCTTTTCTTCTCCTTCACCTCCTCCCCACAGCAGAGCAATTAATGACCCAAGCCCCTGATCTTCTACCCACATGTCTCTTTTTCAAGAGCAGAGTGTCCAGAGAGGTGGCTCAGATGATTTGTCAGCCTTCACATTCCCTGAGAAGGGCACAGTCTCAAAAGATACAGTTATCAGTACCGGTGTACTCATCATCAGAGTAAGTTTTTCTGCCTATGACACAAAAAAATAATATCAAGTATCACAAATGTTAGAATGTTGTTTTAATGGGCAAAATTTACACCAGGAAGACATACAATTAAAAAATGCTGTATCACAGTCTGATAGCAAACACTTTTCCAAGAAATTCTATCTTTGATGCACATTATCTCACTCTAAATCCAGTATTGATTTTAAGGAGAAAAAAAAAAAAAATCATATTCCTTAATGGGTGTTCTGGTTAATATTTTAAGTGCAAGCCTACAGAAACAAGAAAAATACAGCACAGTTGGCTTAATTCCTACCTTTTAGTGAGAAAGCGAAGTATTTATTCTTCTTTACATTAAGCTACTCTTAGGTCTGGCAGGTTCCTTATTCCCGTGTTTATGTGGAAGCTTGGTGGCACATTTGCTTATAATTGTCTACATTTTTGAAGCACAGGAATACAAAATATGATAAACCAAATTGGCTATAACAAGATGTTTTTTTCAAGATAATAAGATTCTTATCTACAGATGCTATTAATTTGTTCAAAAAGAAAAAAAAAACCAAACCAAACACCGAAACCCACCGAACATCCAAAAACTAAAAAACACTCTGTAGCATTTTTTCCTAATTAGAAGGTTAAGTCATGACAACAATCTAGTGCATTGATTTACACTAATATTTTGACTATGTACTCCTGCTCACAAAGCAGCAGTACACTTAAGAGCATACTTTTCTCCACTGACTATCTACAGTGCCTCAAGGTCTATAGGAGTAGGAAACTTACTTCCCTTCCCCCAGGTATTCAGAAGCTGAATAGGAAGAAGGGCCTGAGTAATGTCTAGAGATGCTCATTGAGACACAAATGAGTAAAGAAACAGAGCTATTAGATTGAAGGGACCTTTTAAGGTCTTCTAGTCCCTCCAAGACATCTCAGGCCAGCTATGCCTTTGCCTCTCCCTTTTCAGCATGGCTGCTGCTCAGGCAATCACCTCACAGCCTGTACTGACAAGAAAGGTATTAAAAGTCATAGACTGGACAAGTACCTTAACTATTCAACTATGGTTTAGAACAAATATCTGCTATTACAAGGTAGCCTTGGTTTAGTTCACTCCTTTCCTCTACCTGTAATATTGAGTAAATTCTGACAAAATTACACATTTTGGAAAGAGGCAAACATGCAAACAAATTTAATTTTGAAATACTTTAAAAAGTGAACACCAAACTGACCATATAGACTCCTCCAGACAGAAGAAACTTTAATAACTCTCACTATTAGCTATTGTAGCAAAGTAAAAAAGGATGTCTTCTTTACAAAAAAAAGTTCCACACTTTAATCCAGTAGCACATAGATAATAAGGAGATAGACTCATGTCACAAATAGCAACATTTTTAGACTTGTGCAAAGATTGCAGTTTGAAATGACACTGGATATATTTTGAATACAGACTTTGTCAACAGAAGTTTCTCTGAAAATATGTTTATATTGTTGGCACAAACATTTTACTTCACTAAATATGCCAGGCAGGTAAGTTATGGTTATGCCCTTGCAGTGTGAAGAGACAAGCAGAAAACAAATGTTTCCAAACTTCTGTCAAAGTAAGCAGAATTTGCCCAGTACTGGTGGATCTCAACATGGTGAGATGCCTTTCTCATTACTGTCCATCCTCAACCTCATAAGAACATGAATCACACACAGTGCTGTCAAATCCAGTCAAATTTTCTTATATCAATCTTAGGGAAACACTCCTGAACTGTTTCAGAAAGCTGGTGTTTAGGAGACAGCAAAATCCAAAACTGTAGACCTATAGAGATTTAAAAATTAATCTTATTTTCATCTTTGTACGTTTAGCTAGTCAAAAGAGACATCAAAGAGAGAATAGGAACAAAGAGTCAAACAAAACATTATGGTGCCATGTCAATTTATGATGAGCCCACACATGCTACACATCGCCTTGTGTTTTCTTTTAGTTAACCAAAACTAGAAAAATTAAAAGAGAAAACAAGAAGACCAATTACAGGTATTCCAAGACCTCTTTGGAGAACTATGAAGACTAGGTTGCTTCTGCCACAAATAGGGGTAATTAAGGAAAAGCCATCTATGAAATCATGACTAGTGTAGAGCTGAATGAAGAATGACTCAACAAGAGTCTTCATAATACAAGAAATACGAGGCTTTTACTTAAATTATCAGGCCACTGGAGGGAGTGTTGTTCAAAATGTAGTTCAAAAAATGGTCCCTGTGTTCCTGTGAAACATGTCAGTAGGAACATAACCTTGATCTACAACTAAGGGGCTACTGAGTTAAGAGAAGTCCAGGGAGAGATCTCTCTCCATCTCCCCACTTTTCTATCTATTGCATAAGGCTCTTTGCTCTTTGCATAAGGCAAGACAATGGGCTGGCAAACTTATGGTTCAATACAGTAGATCAATTCTTGGGCATGACTGTAAAAATTGATTAAAAAGGTATGAAGTGAGTTTCAGTACTGGAAGATGATCATGTAAGTGTGAGTGGAAACAACTAGAACATTAACCTGAAGCAAGCTGCTAGCCAAATAATCCTGATCTTGTTCCTTCAACTCTTGGTTTTAGGTAAATATTCATAACTTATGAAGCATACTGTTAGCCTGCAAGCAAACAATCACTTTGCCTTTCAAAGATTGACTAAGAGAAAACATATGGAGGTTGTCTGCACACACATGAGGGGCTGCCAGCTCAGGATTTGCTCTAGAGGCTATTCAGTTCCCCCCACCTCACATAGAAGGTACTGCCAAAGCAAATGTCAAGTCCCACTTTGCTGGGTTATGGGTGGGCATACTTTCAGGGTTCTGTGACATCAGTAAGAGCTTGCTGGAAGACAGTTACCATAATTGAAATTCCTCCTGGAAATTAGCAAATGAAGAAATTAAATATTTTAATGCATTAATTTTACAAGTTTTACACTTTTACTGGAAAAGGTCAAGCTGTCTCCTGTTTGTTTTTTTTTTTTTTTTTTATTCAATGTATTGCTAGCTCTGGCTCCTGGAGGACTGTTTTAGTTCAGGGAGAAGACACAGTCTGTTCTCAATTAATTTAACACTGCTGTTACTTTGGTAGATAAAACCTAGGTGGTTTCTTCCTGAAGAAGAAAAAATTAGTTGTCTTAATTTCCACTGTTCATCTAACAAAAAAATACAGTGTTTTGCTGAAAGTGAGCATAACTGAGCTGAATTCACCACTAAGAATATGCCCCTCAACAGCCTGAGAGTAGTGGAAGCAGCACCTCAAATACAATTTGCAAGTGTACATGTTAAGTATTAGGAACTCTACTCCAAGGGTTAACAGGTAGACAACTTTTTGACTCAAGTTATGCACTATGTTTTTAGACTACCATTTCTCCAACACCGTTCAATGCAGTTACTACTTGCTAGCAATATCAGCCTTAAGCAGGAGTGGTTAGCAGGCTTTGTCTTCAGAGATGCGTGACAAATGCTAACATTAGAGCTTTAGCTTAGTATCTTCTCATATTTCATATTGCAGGTGGACATAGCTGGAAAGAACTTCTTCCTGATATGAGAAAGTCTGTTTATATCTTTCTTTGCCAGCTACTGTAAGGCACCTACATATTACCTTAGACTAAAATCAACACTATCTTCCTCTGTCTGGAACACTGGAAAAAAAAACCTCCAAAACCACAAAGCAAACACAACCCCAAAAAATCCCCTGAAATACAGCAAAGATGTTCTGATGACCCCTAGTCAATTATTGAAGTTTTAACTTAGAAAAAAATCTCAACTGTGAACTCTGATCTCCATTTTACAAAAACATAAAAATAAGCCTTAGTAAAAAATAGGATACTCCTCATTTTCTTCGAAGACATAAAGTTCTCTCTCTCCAATTCCTTCACAGTGCCAGACAGTGTTTGCTTCACAGTTCTGTCTTGATTGTTCAAATCTGAGGACAGCCAGCTGAAGCCACCCAGTTTGTCCTTTTAACTAAAATGTTAGCATCCACAAAGATACATCTTAGAATTACACCTAGAAGCTCTGTTAAAAAAACAAAACAAACAACCCCCATCAAAACCTTGCAGCTCCAAACTGCAAATACACAGAACAACCATCAATAAACTAAAACTTACATCTTCTCAAGTTTTTGGGATAACAGATACTGCAGCTGTTTAGTCCAGATAGGAGGAGATTGAGGGGGCATGTCATTAATATTTATAAGTATATAAATGGTGGGTGTCAGGAGGCTGGGGCATCACTTTTTTTCTCTTATATTTAGCGACAGGACAAGGGGTAATGGGATGCAGCTGGGACACAAAAAGTTCCATTTAAACATAAGGAAAAACTATTTCACCATGAGGGTGAGGGAGCCCTGGCACAGGCTGCCCAGGGAAGGTGTGGTGTGGAGTCTCCTTCTCTGGAGGTCTTCAAAACCCTCCTGGATGCGTTCCTATGTGACCTGATGTACGTGGACCTGATTTAGCAGAGGGGATGGATTAGATGATCTTTAGAGCTCCCTTCCAACCCCTACCATTCTGTGATTCTATGATTCTATGATATATGCACTTTATCCATTACAATCTAATATTGACTCTAAAATATTGACTCAAAAATAGCATTAAAATATATGTAAAAATTAACTCTTGATCCTTTCATCAGAAACCCACATATAGAAGAATTATGTCCAAAGCAGACCTTACCATCTCAGGTGTCAAGAGTGATGCTGTCTCCAGTAATAAAGCCTCCAGCTTGACATCACCTGTAATTGTGCAGCTACAAATTATCAACATGAAAGTCTCTGCCACGCCTCAAACAAAAAAAATCTGCAGACGTCAAAAGTCAAAGGCAAATCCTCATAAAAATAATTCAGAGGCTCTGATGTTGACTGAATAAATCATGACACATTTAATTCAGTTTAACTTTCTGTCTTAATTTTGACAAAGCCACTGCAGATAATCCAATAGACAGCAGCAGTAGTGTGTGACACCAATACTGACATTCAGATTTTATCTTCTGGGACATGCATAGTGCCCTGCTTACTGGTGAGTCATCTCACTGAAATGCATGGATATTACTTAAAACCAGCATTCTCACCCTCTCTATTTTGTCAATCAAGACTAAAGACATTGTCTCAATTGTATAGGTTATAAATCTCAGAGGCAAAGACGAACTCTTACTTTTATAATATCTCATATAGTAGAGCACACAGGCTGACTGATCCCATAAGCCCTACCCACATCCAGATGAAGAGTGAGGAAGAGTAAAATTAATATTTCTACAAGACAAGTACAGTGGGACATATGAAGTGGTCCAAGGACGGGAATGCTCTGACCCAAAGAAACAGAGTAGCGACTGTGAGATGTACCTACAGTATTCATATCTCACCAAAGAAGGAATTGCCCTGATAAACCTGGGTAATTACCCAGTCTTAGCAAATTTGAATGCAATCATATTAATTTCACTGCCTTTGTTCTACTCATGTAGATGCTGGTAGCGTTAGCATCTTATGTTTTTGTTTAACTTTTGCATACACCTGCAATCCAAATACGTCTGCGAAAGTATGGAAAGAAGGCATTGCATAGTTCTTCACAACTATCCTAGTGCACCAGAGCAAATTACTACTAATGCAATAAACAGTGATCATTTTGATATTACTCTTCACTATATCCACAGTGCAGCAGAAAATCATTAAAAGCATTCTGGAAACAGCGTTTTAAAAAAAAATATTTAATTCCAGCTTTAACAAAATAGTACTATCTACAAGATCTGGGCAAATTTAAGTGCTACTTTCAAGGTAGTATTACCAAATTGAAGTGCCACTTTCCAGATGCAGCATTACAAGAGGCAAGTTAATGTCCCAGATAGATTTCTTACTGCTGCTGCAGTTTCTCTGTACTGACACCTATTTGATCAGAATACAGTCATTTTTGGCCACCATTAGCATTATCCATCATTAGGATATATTATGCAACTCACTACCAACACAAGAGTGAGAAAATAGAAAAATTACACCTTTACATTCTTCACAGATACTGAAGCACAACTTTCTTGCAAATGCCTCAGCAACTAGTCTTCTCCCATGGCTTCTGCATGTGCATGGTATGAAATTCCACACTCAAGAGCTAAAAGAAGTAGTTCTGGCTGCTGAATGCAGTGTTAACTGTGACGCTTTCTCTTACCAAAGAATAGTTATAGCTTGCGATTTTCAGTGCAGAAGCTAAATGTTGTTTGCCACAAACTCAGCAATCTGGTCAGTTTTATTTTGTGAGCAATATCACCTAAGACAAAAAGGGATTCTTGTGCAGTTAAAAGTAGCATAGCCCAAATGCTCGATATTTTTCAGAATTGACTACTAAGGAACAAGAACTATATACATATCATTAATATAGGAGAGTATTAATCTCTTCTCCAAGAGATCACACAGACAGCTCAAATCCTGACACTTTCCAATCACCTTTATATAGAAATCTGGTCTCCAAAAGTCATAAAACATTTTAATCCAAATTCACTGACAAAATTTGCACCAACAAAGCAGTTAATAAGGCATGGTCTCTTCATTTTAGTGCATTAGACTCAGTATCCCATACACTCCCATCGAAGAACTGCTTGTGCAGCAAAATATATTGCTGGAGTTCCTGTTACATATCTCTCTTATGTATCTCTTTATTTCACAATTCTGTTTGGATGGGTTCTGCAGAGAAATACGTTGTACTTCCTTGTAATGGTGCACTTATTCACAAGTGTGTATCTAGAAAATGGTTACTTCTATAATTTATTACTGAGTCATACTGAGTTTTCAAAGATGTTGAGAAATATTTGATTGACATAAGCTGGGACAAATTAACTACCAAGAGAGCATGGAAAATGATCTCGGCAATCATAGACCCATTATATTGACACTCAATGGTAAAATTCATTGCCAGAGTTATATGGAAGAATATAGAGACATTGAGCTATTTTTGACAGAAGATGTGGTTCAATATAATTTTACCTACTTTACTGGGTCACCCTACTGTGAGCGCTAATAAAAGCTATAAAGTAATAAAAATCACTTTCTAAAGAACGGAAACTTAATAAACCTGTCCTGTTCAAAACTGCAGAAAGGCACTTGTTGTGATGTCAGAGGCAAAACTATTAAAAGAGCTGCAAAAAAAGAGAGTGAACAAAAGAACTGCAAGGTAGGTAGGCTAGCAGAGAACCCTGAGGGCCATAGAAATGGGCTGAAATTCAAACAATATGATATACCACACTATATGCTTATATATGTTGCTACATTTTAGAAGCTTCTTAGCTGAATGTAACCAAAAAAAAAAAAAAAAAAAGATGACATCTTAGGACTCCCATAATTGAAGTCAGAGAGGATCAGAAGAAAACTTTATCAAGGCTTTGAAAAAATCAAAAGGATTGTAAAAGGTGGCTTCCTACAACTGTAGGGGCCAGTTCTCTGACCCGAGTGTCCTGTATAGAAATTGCATTTTACTTTACGTAGCAAGTTACTGTTACAGTATAAATGCTTCCCCAGAAGAAAAGAGAGAAATCAGCCTGGGAGGCCTCCTAACAAAATGTATCTGTAATGAAATGTTTGCAATTGTTACAGTCATTGAACATAAAAAGCCCATTTCTAGGTGCACATAAAACAGTCTAACTCACTGCTCCCATCTGCAAAAACCTTGTGATGAAGCAAAAATGCAGTACTGATAGCTGGATCCTCCACACTGAGTAACACAAGAGCATCACTAATTATTTCAGTTATGGCACTGCAAATACTTTAATACCCCTCGTTGCAGAATTTAGGCTCCAGGTCTTCAGATCTATAACAAGAAATCAAAACAAGAAATTTTCACCTATGCAGCTCTTCTTGGGAAACACCACTTTTCCTTTGTAGATCTTCATAGTGACACGGAGCCAACCAACTGTTCTATATCTAGCTGCCAGACACAGGTTATGACCACCCCAAGGCTGTTTTAGACTTCTGACTGCAACGACCCTGCAGAAATGTAAAGTTAAACCAGTGCTCTGGTTTTTCCAGTCAAGCTGGATGGTTCTACTCATGCACTTAAATATTTTGCTGTCAGGCTTCAATGAAGGCCAGGATTGCAAACACATAACAAACAGGTCTCCTGGGTCAGACTAAGCCACCAAACTAACTTCATGTCTCTGAGAATGGTCAACACTGGATAATATGTACAAGATGAGGACAAGCAAGTATGATACCTTCTGTACCCATTCCCCACCCCAGGCCTTAGAGATTTCCAAAGCACATAGAAGTAGGTTTTGATTTATTAATCCTCAAAAGATCTCTCTTTCACTTACTTTTTCAGTGTCCAGGTGATCCCATGTTATGTGCTGCATGGAACACCACCTACTTCTTTTTGTACAGATAGCTGTAAGGGACAGTCTGACACACTGTAATTTGCAGTCATTATGTTTTTCACAGAAACTGCCATGTATCAGGTACAGACTACTCAGAAAACTTTCATTAGAAATAAAGCAAAGCCATTTTCAAGTCCTCAACATAGATGAAGTCGTATTTTCAAAGTAATTGTGAATCAACATATCCCTGAATCTACAGCAGGTCTGAGATAACAGCTTTGACAGAATTAAAGTAATTTAACAGTCAGTGTAGTGAACTTACCTTGCAGAGATCTGTTCTGAAATGAGAGTTTGCCTCGTACTCTATAGGAAAAGTTGTCTTGATACACCACTTGCATGCACCTCATTGAGCATTTTGGTTAGGTTTCTTTTTCTCCTACAGAAACTGAGATTACTGTTTTTCAGATCCAAAGCAGGATAATTTGATTTCAGTGAGAGCTTAGGAAAAGAACACCCTCCAAATCTAGCAGTAAGATGAGGAAAAAGGTAAGAAGCCCTTTTGCTAGTGGCAAGAACTGAAGAGAATTTGTAAAACTGTGCATTGTTGACCCATTTCAGCATAAATTTTTAAAACATTTGCAGTGACTACATAGAAAATACTAAAAAAGTGCTATTCCCCCATAAAAGCCTGTGTGCTGGGTTTAATATTTTGTGCTTTACAAGTTTCTTGTATTTTAATTCCTCTTGTAGCTTTCTGTAGATAGATACATATATCTGCAGATATATATGCAGTTCTTCCTGTAAATTCTAATGAAATATATTTGCATTGTGGCATTTTTCTATTTTACCTTACAAAACCAGATAAAACAATTATCTTTTGCCATTAAAAATAAAAAAAATATGAGAAAGTCAATCATGAGGTAGGCAGAAATATTTTTAAATGATTCTATCGCTATTAGACGTTGAAAATGTGATTGCTTCAAGCCCCCATGAGCCAGCTAACAAATATACATTTGGAGGTTTTTGGAGGGTAACTTAACAGCAACTCTATGCATGGTTCTCATTTTTCTCCTGGGTGAGTTCTTCATCTCTGGATTGGGAGCTCCGTCCTTTCAGTCAAGGAGTCAGCTAGAAGCTTGCTGCCACTTATGACACTGAGACAACCTCTGTGGCGGCACAGGAATCCTCATGGCAGAGCAGGAACTCCCTGTACAGCCAGCCATCTCAGGAGAGGCAAAAGCCACAGCACTAAAGACATCAGGCTATCTCTAAACTTGGGAAACAGGTGTCTCAAACTGACTTTCCCTATATTGGGTCAGAAAAAAAGGTTATTTCTACATGTAATAAAACTTACAATTTCGTAGCTACTGACCATGTATCAGACTAAGAATGTGAAAATACAATGTTAGCATAGAAACTTTACCTATGTTCACAGCCAATAGAACTATTCCTCCGTTTCTCATGCATGCCATTACTTTTAGGTTTTCTTTGTTGCATGAGACACTTGCTATAAATTGCAATGAAATTTTATGGAGGTTCAAAGAAACAGATTATACTGAAAACAATACTTTTACTGGTACCCACCACAAATTGTTTTATTATGCTTGGAAGAGTAGTGAAGGTGCTGCGACTGTGTACATAAATAGAAAAAATACACTTTATTTGGACAGGATTTATAAGTGAGCTCTAGTGAAAAGACTAATTTTGAGCAAATGAAACCTCTGCAAGAACATCTATCTTGATTGAGATGGCTTTGTTTAATGAATGTCAATATGGTTGCTGAAAAGAAGACTGCAGACATTTCCATCTGAGATTATTACTTATCACTGAAATGTGTACAGCATGAAGCAGTACGGAAGTGTCCATGAATTTTTATGTACAGCAGAACACACATGAATGACTGTCATTCACTTTACCTTTCTGTTGCTGACAGTAATAACAGGTAAGCATTTCATTCATATGCTTCTTCGTATGACTAGGTTCTCCATGAAAGGAAACATAACAACAATGGATTGAGTAACAGCCTACTGGTCCAATTTAAATCCTTGCTTGGCTTCTTTTGCCTCATTTGGACTCAGCTGCAAACAAAGTCAGAAACCATATTTATTTAAAGATAACTTGTTAAATTCTTCAACATAGTGTTCCGCTTCTTCTTTTCCTTCAAAGGGAACGATTTTCCATTTCTGTAATGTGCTCACTGAACACATCTGCAAGCATTAAATGCAGACAGTGAAGCCAAATCTGTAACAAAACAGATGATGTTATGGCTGATGGCAAGAATGGTAAATAATCACTCATTTTATTTTTCATCTTGAATTTTGATCTAAGAGTGCAACCTCTACCTAAGATGCAAAATAGATCATTGCAAAAGGTGCAAACATTAAGCTAGTTACCAAATGAGGATGAAGAGCATTAGCAAGAACTGCAATCCCTTTGTGGAGCCACTGGGCCTTTGAAGAGCTGATCCAGTTGTCCAAGGCCACCTATATGTCCTTTACAATAGTGGTACAACTGAGGTTTTAGGCACCTGGTCAGGACCCTTAGTACAAGGCTTGTTGTGTCTCAGCAAAAACCATGAGATTTTGGTCTTGTGCTTCCAATCAAAAAAGCATATATTGTTGGGCTGTAGTTAGGCATAGTCAGTGCAGCCAGCTGATGTAGCATATATCCAACCTGTCAGTATGTGTTTTACAGCTGATGTTGCTGTAATCATTAGCTTCCAATCTTTGGCAATTTAAAGCTGGAATAAAAGTACTGTGGGTATCTCTATGGCAACATGTCTTTGGACATCTCAACTGCATCATGAAGTTCTTGAAGTTAGCGTTGCCCAATAGTTAGAAATTTTCCAGCTGGATCCTTCCAGTCAAGAGAAATTTTAATTTATTAGAAGTAAAGCCTTTTAAAGAAACAGTAAATCAGGTGGACATTTTAATCAAAATATAAACAGACTTTGAGGTTGACTGTAGTAAGTTCTGTTTAAAGTCTGTTTGTCTTTAAATATTTATTTTCCCAGAATTTTATCTTTGAGATATTTCTCTTGTGAAGTGACATTTCCAAGTAAGCAGGAAATCTCATTCCCACTAATGTCCCAACAGCATACAAGTCAGTTGCCAAGTAAATTTCTGAGCAGACAAGCAGCAAAAGTTTGCAAGGAGTTTAGAGAGCATGCGCAGAAGACTACCTTTCTGGTTTTAAGTTTAATCCTGTGACAGGCAGCAATGAAAGTACTGTTTTAAATCACATATCTATGCCATGACTTTTTCCTGTACATGACATACATACTGGTAGCAGAATAGAAGAAAAGTCTAGTGTTTTCAGACACCATGGTGGTTAACCCTGGCTAGGCACCAGGTACCCACCAAAACTGTTCTATCACTTCCTCTCCTAAACTGAACAGGGAACAAAGAAATATAACAGAGAGCTGGCAAATCTAGGACAGGAGCATCACTCAGCAATCAACCATCATGGGCGAAACAGACTCTATTTGGGGAGAAATGGTTTGATTTATTAAAAATCAATCAAAATAGGGTAGGGAAATGAGAAATAAAAACTGAATCTTAAAACACTTCACTTCTCCCTTCTTACTGGCTTTCTTCCTCCCCCACTCCAGCAGTGCAGAGGAACGAGGAATGGGGGTTATGGTCAGTTCATCACAGATGCCCTTTGTCACTGCTTCCTCTCAGGGAGAGACCTCCTCAGAGTTCCTCTCTTACAGTGTGGGATCCCTTTCACACACAAACTCCACAAACTTCTCCAACACGGGTCCTTCTCATGGGCTACAGTTCTTCATGAACTGATTCAACATGGGTCCCTTGCACAGGGTGCAGTTCTTCAGAAACAGACTGCTTCAGCGTGGGCTCCCCACAGAGTCACAACTTCTGACAGCAAACTTGGTCCAGCATGGGTTCCTCTCTGTCCAGGGTGTCACAGCCTCCCTTGGGCATGCCCTTGCTTTGGCGTGGAGTCCTCCTAGGCTGCAAGTGGATCTGTACTCCTCTGTGGCCTTGATGGCTGCAGGGGCAGGGTCTGCCCCACCATGGGCTGCAGGGGAATCTTTGCTCCAGTGCCTACGCACCTTCTCCTCATCCCTCTTCACTGACCTTGGTGTCTGCAGAGTTCACATTCTCACTCCTTTCTTCTGCTGCAGTTTAGCATCTGTTCAGCAACTTCTTTCCCTTCTCAAATATGCCAATCACAGAGGTATTACCTCCATGGCTAATTGTCTCAGCCTTGGCCAGCAGTGGCAGATCCATCTCAGAGCCAACTGGCACTGGGCCTGTCAGACACAGGGAAGCTTCTCGCAGCTTTTCACAGAAGCCACTCCTATAGGCCTCCTGCTACCAAAACCTGGCCATGCAAACCCACAACAAATACTCATCAGTTTTGATAATACTTGGAATAGACTTCTCCTCCAGAGTGAGAAAGAATATGATTGTCAAAGAATGAATGAAGAGACTTTGCCAGCTGGTAGAGACAGTATGTGAACCAAGAAATCCACACACATCCTGCTTCGATCCCATTCTCAGCAGTAGCAACACCTCTGTAACTGATGAAATGAGGCAAAAAAACAAACACCAGACAAAACCAGAGGAGAGATACCAGAGAACAGCTCACATAATCTGCAGACAAGCATACACTAAGTATGCATACAAAGATACAGAGGTGTAGTCCATTATCCAAATAATACAGACTACCCTCTTCAGTGATTCTGTGCTGTAAGAACAAGTGAAAAAAAATTCTGAGAGTGACAGATCAACAAAAGAGAGTGCTGGCAAGAAGTACTGATAACACCTTCAAGTGATGCAAATCTGGTGTGTTGCACCTATGCCATGCTGCTACATCCTTCACTCATCAAGAAATGTTGAACACTTACTGGGGAGTTAGGAATGCGGCATTTGAAGAAGCAGCACTGCTAATAGCTCAACTACTGGCTACAGCTAAAATAGCTAAGGGCTGTGTGGGAGGTACACTGACAACTATTTTTGTACCTGACAGCCTATGAACTAGAAAAAGAAACATCAGGGTTTAACAAGTTATTTCTATTCTATTTCTATAAAACTTTCTCGAGGAAATTTTCACAAAATTTGAATAGCCTTTTGCCCATTGCTATCTTCCTACCTGAAAAAGGCCAAACTGACTCCATGGTGTCAGTGAAGTCTTTCCAGGAGCAAGATCTGCATCCTAACATATAGAGCAGTGATTCTGAATTTGGCCATTTTTAGTAGACCACGGGTATGAATTCCACATTTCTACACTGGGGCTGGAAGTGCAAATAGGTACAAAGTTTTTACAATTGTATCATTGGACGCTGTTCAGTATTTTAAGCTGTTTCATTAGATTTTGAAATGACATGCTTATCTTCCATCAATGACAATAAGCTATACACAAAAAATCCAGAGTACTTCTTGGTAAGCACCTTAAAAATAATCACATTTATCCTCTTCATGTTCTAGTGCTCAGTTAGAATGCTAGTCCTGTTAAATATTCTTACAAGATATGTCCATAATCAGAGTTAACCTATTCTCTCTCCTAAAAGTTTCTGAAGTGCATAAAAGTTTAGTACTGCTCTTTTCTACTCAGATGTTCTTAAATCTCCCTGATGACAGTGTGGAGTAGCCCAAACTCAAAGATGGTCATCTCTGCCTAGTATCCATTCACAACATCAGTAACACGAACTGAAACAACTTGAAATTGTGAGCCAGTTGCCTACTTGCTCTTTCATTTTGTTCCAATGGATCATGTGCAACTATACTACATGAGTTCCCAAACAGAACAGGGGTATGTTGAAGATATTCTTTACTCAATTGCTGCTGAACATGCTATATGCCAAAAACGGTATGTATATCATAAAACACCAATTTGTAAAAATAGAGGTATCTCAGACTTGGATAGGTAAACTGCACTGTGTATTGACACTGGAGAATAAGCATGAATGTGGTAATTAAGTGTCACACATTCACTGGCAACTATCTGCGTTACACGCTCAGGAAACCATTGTTCTATGACAACAATTTACACGTGAGCTACAGAAATATGGAGCTCTTTTCAATTCTAAGCTATCTGCAGATTATTTGCAATCAAATGAAAAATAACAGTAAAATGAACATGAAAGGATGGCCTTAAAGGAGTTACTTCCAGCACAGCAGATTTTTCAAATCTAACGTTAGGCTACAGATGTCTTATAGCTCTAAGCAGGGGAAAAAAACCCTTGATCTAAAAATATTCTCCGATGTAAATCTGGCGGAACCCCTGAAAACAATTCCCTTTTTTGAAGATAATTCACTACTAAACTCTTTGAAATGTATGGATGGTGCCTATGCCATTAAAATGCCAGAGGGCCAAAAAAGATCTGTACATGTATCAGCTGTTGCAGTTGATGCCTACCTGCAAACAGATAACCAGGTAATTTTCTGAGTCAATAGGATGAGAAAGAAACAAACAAATGTAAGCCCAAAGTCTAAAACTGTTGAACTATTCTTTAAAAGAGTTTCTCACCATCTGCTACTTTTTTTCTTCCAGAACTCTGCAAGCATGGCTTGTGATAAAATGGTGGGTATTGGGACACAAACCCAGAAGCACACTGAAATACCAGACTTTGTTCCACATACATTCATGAGGGCCAAAAGCCCAAGGAGCGGCATGTAGATTTAATTCACTGCAGGGTCTTACCAGATATCATACAATATGCAGCTTTCTGGTTGAGTGTAATACTAATCAGTCCCGTTAGCTTTATGGTATTGATAGTTTCACATTTTTTAAACATCTGTCTTCATACCTGAAAGAAAAAGTCTGATATCTCTAACACCATGATGAACAGAATCTCACTTTAATATATTATACTTAAGACTGGCACAACTCTTGCCTTGAGCTTAAGCCTTCAGTAATATTTATCAAATCCATGGATGCACAAGCAATAATTATTCACTTTAGAAATGAACACACACAGAAGCTGAAGCCTCGTTTTCTAAAAGAGAATTCTTGTTTTCCTGTCTAGCACACTAGCTTAGTAAGTTGCATTTCATAAATGGACATAATGATTACTAAATATAATTGTGGGAGAATGATGAATATTCACCCCATTCACGTTCACACTGCCTTCAGATAGCCTTCCGAATCTGGAATGGGGAAGAAAAAAGGCCGTTTCCCTATACCTGTACTGAAATGGCTGACTAGAAGAGCAAAGAGAGAAAATGGAGTGCTGGAAACAGCTCCAAAGCTACCTCCAGAGACCTCATGCCCAATTCCCCATCCATTTAACTGACCTTTTTATCACACTAAAATGTATGTCACTGACAAGTACATCACTGTTTTGGATAAAACATGCATAAAATGAGAAACCATTCAGAATCTAACCTTCCAATTATAAACAAATAAATTGTAATTAAATCCAAGGTTACAGCTCTACATGTAAACTGGCTGCAGGCACAACTTGTTCTAGGCTTATAAATAGCTGTTGAATAGCTTGTTTTCCAGTGGCTACATTGCTTCAAAATTCCATTCTGCCCATTTCAGCTTATTGCCTTACCTCACTGTGGATGTTACTGATCCTACGCATGCAGAGCCTCTCAGCTAAATGATGTTTCTTTGGTTTTCTTGTTCAAACACTGTTTCATAATATCTATACACATGCTGCCACTTGACAACATTCTCTGTGCTGAAGGCCAGGTGGCCCAGATGTTTATAATTCCCACTCCACTCTTCCATGCTATGAAAACAACTGACATTGGTCCAGTTTTCCCATGCTTTTAGAGATAAAGCTATGTCTTCAACTGCAGTATGAATCCAGAGCAACAGATCAGAGCATTGTAAACCTACATCAAAATCAGTCCTGTAGTTTCAAAGCGAGTAACTCACTTTAGTAAGAGCTTAATATTGAGACTGATTCTAAAGTAGAACCGTTTGGCTGGGGGCTTCTGTTGTGGTTTAACCTCAACCAGCAACTAAGCACCATGGAGTTGCTGTCTCACTCTTTCTATCTCACTCCTTCTCCCATGCCAGTGGGATGGGTAGGTGAATCAGTTGTATCTAGTGACAAGACAAGCGGTAATGGGATGAAGCTGGAACACAAAAAGTTCCACTTAAATGTAAGAAAATCACAGAACCATAGAATGGTAGGGGTTGGAAGGGACCTCTAAAGATCATCTAGTCCAATCCCCCTGCAGACACAGGTCCACCTAGATCAGGTCACACAGGAACATGTCCAGGCAGGTTTTGAAGACCTCCAGAGAAGGAGACTCCACAACCTCCCTGGGCAGCCTGTGCCAGGGCTCCCTCACCCTCACAGTGAAATAGTTTTTACTTATGTTTAAATGGACCTTTCTGTGTTCCAGTTTCATCCCATTACCACTTGTTCAGTCACTAGATACATCAGAAGTGATGCCTCAGCCTCCT